>ML280377.1:130073-146052 GCA_005239495.1 Nicotiana undulata
GCCGGGCCTTCGGGGCCGGGCAAAATTTAAAAAAAATCTCCCCCCCCCCCCCCCCCGCAATTGGAAACTGAGGCAAAATGTTGAGGAGGGCCCTCAAAATTCCGAAGCGAGTTCAGCCGATCACAGCATACGCAATAGTCAAAGTCGTCAACCCATCTAACTAGGGAAGAATTTTGAGGAGGACCCTCAAAATTCT
Organism: Nicotiana undulata; assembly: GCA_005239495.1. Lineage (NCBI taxonomy): Eukaryota > Viridiplantae > Streptophyta > Magnoliopsida > Solanales > Solanaceae > Nicotiana > Nicotiana undulata. The sequence continues at coordinate 130,270 of ML280377.1, forward strand.
GTAGCATGAGAGGTTGCAATGTCTTGAACCGTGTCACGGTCGTCGGTTAATCTAAATTTCTTAAAATATATTTTATACTATGTTTTTCAAAATCTTGCATGCTTGCTTTCAAAAATATCTATGTTTAGCAAACGCTACCGCGATGATATAAACAGGATCATCAGACCAAGCAGAACAAGGCAAGCAAAGCCAGCGGTGATACGAACCAACCTCCCCATCTACAGAAATCACAACTATTTTTTGGATGCAGGAACAAAGAATAAACATGCTCAAAGTCACCATCATTTTCTATCAGCACAAAGGATAACATGCTCTGTAGTCATAGTTCTCGCAACAATCGCAATATCAAAATATGCTACCAGCTAAGAAATTCTACTCGTATTTGCTATTTATTCTTCTGCATAAGGCTAATCTCTGCCTTCATCTGCATAAGGCTAATCTCTGCCTTCATCTGCATAAGGCTAATCTCTGCATTCCCCTTGCATAAGGCTAATCTCTGCCTTCACTTGCATAAGGCTAATCTCTCTCTTCATCTTGCATGGGACTAAGCTCAGTCCCGCATTTTGCATAAGGCTAACCGTAGCCTTACCATCTGTATGAGGATAAGCTCTACCTCCACTCCGCATAAGTCTAAACAGTGCATCCCTCTGCATAAGGCTAATCTCTGCCTTCTCTTTCATAAGGCTAATCACTAACCTTCTCTACATAAGGCTAAGCTCTGCGTTCATCTCGCATGGGACTAAGCTCTGTCCCGCATTTGCATGAGATTAAGCTCTACTTCCCTCTGCATTAGGCTAATATCTGCCTTCCTCTGCATCAGACTAATCTCTACCTTCTCTTGCATAAGGCTAACCTCTGCCTTTATTTGCATCAGGCTAATCTCTGCCTTCACCTGCATGGGACTAAGTTATGTCCCGCAATTTGCATAAGGCTAAGCTCTGCCTTCCTATCTGCTCGAGACTAAGCTCTGTCTCCATACTTGCATGAGGCTAAGCTCTGCCTCCAATTTACTTTTTCACCGAGACTAAGCGCTGTCTCTCAAGCATTTTTTACATCGCTCCTCTCTCGGGCTAAGCTCTACCCTCCATTTCCCAAGACTAAGCTATGTCTTGTGGACATCATATTATTGCATTTCATGGGCTGAAATATCGCCAACTTGTCAAAAGGCGTCATAGTCTAACGGCATCATCCTCATAGCCGGAATACACCATGTCATGGCCTGAGGATCTCTCTCGATTTTGCATATCATTATTCAAAGGTGTCATAGTTCGGAGGCACCATCTTCATGGCCCCAGAACATCATTTCATGGCCTGCGAATCTCTCATCAAACAGTTCATGGCCCAGGACATCATGGTCTGAGGACGTCATCGTTTACCGTCCAAAGACAATTTTCATAGTCCAATAGGAACCTGCATCATGCTTAAATTTATGCACGATATATGCTTGTAGCATTCTTATTTGCAGGTGACCCGGCGAGCGACGGCTATCCTAGCAGGAGCGATCACGCTCCAGTTCTCCCGGTCATATCCAAACCCAATATACCGCAAACTGTTAATTTGCTCACCCCTAGATGTTGCATCCGTTCTTGCAACGAATTCACTGGTATACCTCGCCGATGAATCCGGAACTACATATGGCCTGGTTCCTGTAAAACCAGGGATATGTATGCTACTCAGAATCCAGGGTACTGCCTAAATCTCTCAAACCGTTTCGCTCGGTCAAAATTGGCCATCATGTCTTTACCCGACAACTCTTTCATCCTTTCCGGTTAAAGAGGGGCAGTTGTTGATACCCAATATTTTCCAAAATATTTCAAAATTGCATATATATCTTCAAATCATGCATTAATAGCAATTGGTATTTTTCCATAATTTTCCTATATTTTTATTGATTTATCCAGCATTTTATTTTCAATAAATAATTACAAAATTACACCACAAATGATTTCAAAAGCATTCTCGATTTTATTTATTGTTTATGGTCCTATTAAGACCAAATTATTTTATAATTATCCAATTGGCACCTTTTGGCTATAGTTGCAATAACTTTACAATTATCGCACAATCATATAATTTTATACTATTTTCGATAAGAAATTAGTCATTTGTATTTTTTAAATACTAAATAATCATTTTTAACTACTTTATATGCATGAAATTAGTTTTTATAATTATTATCTATTTTACAAATTATCTTAATTAATTTAATTGGGTGTTTAACAAACAACCTATTTTCATTTCAGTTCTAGCCTAAATTGGACCAGCCCCAAACCCTAATTAAATCAGCCCACAACCAAGGAATAATCCACTAAAATCATCCGGTCCAAACTTGATCTATTGATCAACGGCCTAGATTCACTCTTGCCATACTTAACCTAAAGACCTACCCCCCCTAATTCTCTCATTCTCTCCTCACTCTCCGCCGTTACACCCTCTCATCCTCTCTTAAGCGCTCTACTAAACCCTAATCTCCCCTCACCGGCCGTTGGCTCGCCGGTAACAATGGTGGTTCCACCACCATCCCTAGCCTCCATGGCTCTCTGAGGTCGTCAAGGGGACCAGAGGCTGTTTAACTCACACCATTGGCCGTCCGAGTAAAACCTTTCTATTTTCCGGCTAGATCCATGGCTTCTAAGACGAAATCTCTCTATCTATGGGTTATCTCTCTCTGAAACCCTAACTCATCTCATGACACTTCAGATCTGCAACAGATATGAGTATATTTTGAGTTATCTTTACTGTTTCCTTGAGAATCTCTCCGATTGTTTTTCAAAAATGCCTCTTCGTCTTCAAAACTAGGGTTTCTTAACCCTTTTTTCAAACGACTTTCCCTCTGATTTTCAGTATTATTCTATGATTGTTACTATGTTTAAACATTTATTTAAGTTTTCCCTTTTATCTGATTCAATATGTTTAAACCCCAAGTCTTTTAGTCTTAATCTTGGGTTCTGAGAATTGTCCTTGCTTATTTTGTTCGTCTAATTTGTTCGCATGTCTTTTATTCATGAAATGTTCTGTATTTATTGCATTTTCTACCCTATTTGGGTTATTGGGGTTTCTGGTTTTTGCTTCTTCTTGCATACGTTGTGTTTATCTCGCTTATTCTCAGAAATTTGTGTTAATTCCCCTAAATCAGTACTATGTTCTAGTTTGAATCCCTGATTTTGTGTGATTTTTATTTTACCATGTTTATTAGGGTTTTTGATTTCTTGCTTCTCCCTACCTATATTTTCCGTTCATTTGTGGTACTTTCCTTTGGTTAATACTGCCTTCTATTGGAATCCCCGATTCCTATGATTGACATCCTTCACTAATCTCTTGTGATAATCTCCTTACTGATTTCCAACCTCTAAGATATTTTCTTGCCTTATTTTATGATCGACTGTGTTGTCAAACTGGGTTTTATGTTATTTCCTTAGTTAGAATATTATGTACCTAGCCTTAATTGCTTACTTTCTACCCATACAGTGCTGAAATTATTTCCTTATGTGTTACATTATAGTATTATGTGATCTCCTTTCTTATTTGTCTTTACCGTTTGAAGTTAACTCCCTTAATTGAGGAGCACTTACACTGATTTTATGCTAATTGATATATAATTACATAATTACTGCTTAATTGTGATTCTTACCTTATTATTCCTAGTTTCAAACTACTATATATATATATATATATGCTCTATCATTACTATATTCTTGGTTACTTGCTATTGTTCTAAGTTAGCCGGATGTAAGCCAAGGTTGATTATTATATTCTCTTGCTCCTCACTTTGTGTTTACTATCTCTATACTGGTATATTCTGATTTCAATTCAAGTCCCAAAACCAATATGTTTATTTTACTACTTCAGTTTATCCTGTTTCTAGTATTGTTTCTACCTATGGTTTTTCTGTGCAACCAGTAGTTGACATGTTTACATTCCTGTCCGTCTAGCATGTTATGTTATATACTACTCCCCTTAAGATCGGCATGAATATGTTACCCCTTTATAGTATGTTTCAATGTGACCTTGCTCTATCTGGTTTCTGGTATGAACCTTTCTTTGCAAAGCAATCTGTACCCTAAGCTTGTATGATTCTGTGTTAATTTTGCTTCATACTGTGTTGATACTATACTATCTCCCAACCCCATGAACCCCTTAGAACACTTCTGATTTTGTAGCTATGTCTAATCAGTACTCCTGAATCCATGTCTTACTATCTGCACCAAGTGCAAAGGACTTCTGTCTATTATATGTTTACCATGCATGCTCTATTTGTCCCCAATCCCATTTACCCCTGTGTGAAGTTTGGTTCTTTGAATGTTGTTGAACTTGTTTTGGCCCTGTGTTTGTTTTTTGATTACCCCAATTCTTGTCAAAAAGTCGTTTTACTAAACAACTCTCTTATTTACAAAAACTATTTCAACTAAGTCTCCTTCAACACTATTCTCCTACTAAAACCTTTTCAAAAGTATGTCAAGCACTCTCACTCTACTCTTAGGTCTTTAAGTTCTGCCCTTCCAATGTGTGACTGCTTAGAAATCGTTGGAACTCTGATGCATTGGAGCTGGCACTTCCACACTGCACTTACTCAGTTATGGTTGTGAAATCTGCGTGTGAGCACTTCCCGGGATCCCTTGAGGTCCTTAGGGAACTCTGACACACCCGGACATGAAAAGGCTATGAAACACTTGGGCATTTGAGGTTATGAAATCTGGGCCTGCTTTAGGCTCCCTATAGTATAACTTCTTCTTTTCTTTACTACTTATGTAATTCATTCAAATACTGGTTTGTAATAATTAATGTAAACGAATATTGGGGATGGTTAGTGAAACAGGGAGGGTAGCTATATACTATGAATATCAATGGGTAGATATCATGTCCTTAGGTTTACTGCTTCGTCATCATATGTGACAATTATACATGTTTGAGATAATAACTTAGAAATACTGCTCTTAGGTTCATAAACAACATCAACATAATGTTGTTACTCATATGCATTCATAACTCATGTTTTGTGCATTTAGAAGTCATGCCTTTATAAATTATGTCACTTACACTAGATATCACGTTCCTAGGTTTAGTGCTTCATCATATCAATTGACACTGGTGCATATTTATGACTATCACTTAGGAATCCAGTTCTTAGGATAACCATCGTAAACTGTCGCTACTTGAATCTTCTTTAACAACTCTGTAAATTTATGTGCATTTAGAAATCATGCTTTAGGAATTCTGCATTTTATATGTGCGTATTAGATACCATGCTCTAGGGTCTCTTTAAACGCCTAGTTAAGCTACTGATGTATGAAAAAGGACATAAAACAGTCTCACATACGATTATCCTCTGTTAATAAGACAGTAACAATCCCTGTATTCTCAAATTCACAATACTTAGAACAACATGCTTTAGGTAAAACAACCTCTAAACTGTTTTAATAACTCTGGTGAATATTGCGCATGATCCCACGCCTAGGAAAACCTTAGGTACTCGACCTTTATAAAAACTAGAAAACTATTTTTCTCTTTGTGTTTACTGTTAGATGGCTAACTCGCTTAAAATCGGTAGGCAAACTGATCAGGGCCCCTGGCTTCTGAGTTTATAAAACAAAACTGCATATTTTATGTGTTCCGATATTCACTTAGACATCATGACTTAAGATCCTATCTAATAAAAATGCCTTTTGGTTGTGTTTTAGACGTGTTGTTTATGTGCATTATTTGTGGAGGTAAACTTTGTCCCCCTTAGCTGCTTCTTTTCTGTATTTATTTGTCAAAGTCTTATGTGTTCTTGCTTGTCGCCTACAATTTTCTCTTTTAAAAACTTTAGGGGTTATGTCTAGAACTCCCGATATTAGAGGTCCTAACTTCCTCCAGGGCCATTAAGAAGGGACGGGTAACAGCACACATAGAGATCGTTAAACAAAAAATTCGCTTAATAACAACTAAGGGGTGGGGCAAATGGTAGATATGGATATGATGACCAGTGCGCTAATGCCACATGTAGCCCCTCGTTTAGGAATGATTACCGGGCATTGCATTGATGTGATCCTATAGGATAAACAACTTAGGACTCCCCTATTCCTTATATATGAGTGCTTAGGCTGTAATTCGTTTTTAAAACCTTAACATGTGCCTAGACTTCAAATCTTTTAAATTTTACATATGCTTTGACCGCGAGTCTTATCAAAGCCTTTAGTTCTCAACATGTATACTCTTTGATTACCTACTTGCTACTTGTTCGAATTTACAAAGTTTTTTTGGCCGGGAAACACAGTTGTGGACTTTGAGGGTTGCCTAACACCTTCCCCTTAAAGTAATTTTAAGCCCTTACCCAATCTCTGGTTATCCAAGCTGTGTTATAAATGACCATATGTAGGTGCCCTAACGCACCATAATTATTTAGGTGGAGACTCTTCAATTCCTTTATATACCCCTTTCTCAAAAGGATACGAGTTTTCCCAATAATGTCAAAACCCTGACCGATCTGAAAGGAGAGGGAAAAAGGGGGCGCGACAATGGTCAGCCATCTCGTCAGGGTTAGCCTCGGTATTAGGAGGGATGATTTGAGTGCGGTGAATATTGGAATATTCAGAGAGCTTGTTCGAGAATTTTGGGTAATAACACTCAGTACTAGAGTTCTCGTGCTATAGTTACGTCACCAACTACATCATCACCTGCCCAGCCAGCTAGGGGTAGGGGTTAGGTAGCCAGAGGTAGGGGCCAGATTGTTAGAGCTGGAGGCCAGCTCGCTAGAGGTAGAGGTCCGCTTATCCGAGGTTCTCCCAAGGACGTGGTTCAGGGTGGTGGGGCCCATCCCTGATTATATGCATTTCTAGCCAGACCTGAGGCGGAGTCCTTCAATGCTGCTATCATAGGTACCATTTCAGTTTGCAATAGAGATGTTTCAGTTCTGTTTGATCTGGGGTCTACTTACTATTATGTGTCATCTTATTTTTCTTCGTATTTGGTTGTGCCCCGCGATTCCTTGAGTGTCCTTGTATACGTGTCTACGCCCGTGGGGGATGCTTTTTTGTAGATCGTGTGTATCATTCGTGTGTGGTCGTTATTGAGGGTCTTGAAACCAGTGTGGACTTTCTGCTTCTTGACATGGTTGATTTTAATGTCATATTGGGCATGGATTGGTTGTCACATTATTATGCCATCTTAGACTGTCATGCCAAGACAATTACATTAGCCTTGCCGGGATTGCCTCGATTAGAGTGGAAAGGGACTCGAGGTCCTTCTCCCAGCCGGGTGATTTCTTATGCCAAGGCTCATCGCATGGTTAAGAATGGGTGTTTGGCTTATTTGGCTCATGTTTGTGATTCTAATGCTGAAGCTTATTCTATAGATTCGGTACCTGTTGTTCATGAGTTTGCTGAGGTATTTCCTGCAGACCTGTCGGGGATGCCGCCCGACATGGATATTGATTTTTGTATTGATGTGGCTCTGGGCACTCAGCCCATTTCTATTCCTCCATATTGGATGGCCCCACCAGAGATGAAAGAATTGAAAGAACAGTTACAAGACATGCTTGATAAGGGCTTCATTAGACCTAGTGTCTTGCCCTGGGGTGCACCGGTTTTGTTCGTGAAGAAGAACGGATCGATGAGAATGTGCATAGACTACCAGCAGCTGAATAAAGTCACCATCAAGAATAAATATCCATTGCCAATAATTGATGATTTATTTGATCAACATCAGGGCGCCGTGGTGTTTCGAAAATTGATTTGAGATCGGGTTACCATCAGTTGAAGATTAGGGCATCCGATGTCCCTAAGACAACCCTTAGGACAAGGTATGTGCACTATGAATTTCTGGTGATGTATTTTGGCTTGACTAATGCCCCATCAACCTTTATGGACTTGATAAATCAGGTTTTAAAGCCTTATCTGGATTCCTTCGTAATTGTGTTCATTGATGATAGTTTAATATACTCCCGCAGCCGGGAGGAGCATGAGCAGCACCTCCAGATAGCCCTCTAGACTTTGAGGGATAGTCAGTTGTATGAAAAAGTTTCAAAGTGAGAGTTCTAGTTGGATTCAGTATTTTTCTTGGGTCACATTGTATCAGCAGAGGGTATTCAGGTAGATCCTAAGAAGATAATGGCAGCCAAGAACTGGACTAGACCCACTTCACCCAAATAAATCAGGATCTTTATGGATTTGGCGGGTTACTACCGTCGTTTTGTGGAGGGGTGCTCATCTATATAATCCCCAATGACTAAATTGATCTAGAAAGGTGCCCCATTTAAATGGTCCGACGAGTGTGAGGCGAACTTTAAGAAGCTCAAGACAGCCTTGACTTCAGCACCAGTGTTGGTGTTACCATCAGGTTTAGGATCTTTCACGGTATATTGTGATGCCTCTCGTATTGGGCTCGGAGCGGTATTGATGTAGGAAGGCAGGGTGATTGCATATGCATCTCGCATTTGAAGGTTCAAGACAAGAATTGTCCCGTTCATGATTTAGAGTTGGCAGCCATTGGTCATGCATTAAAGATTTGGAGTCACTATCTTTATGGTGTGCCATGTGAGGTTTTCACGGATCATCGCAACCTTCAGTACTTGTTCAAGCAAAAGGATCTTAATTTGAGGCAGGGGAGATGGTTAGAGTTATTGAAAGATTATGAAGTCACTATATTGTATCATCCCGGGAAAGCCAATGTGGTGGCTGATGCATTCAGTAGGAAGCCGGTGATTATGGGTAGCCTTTCATTCGTTCCAGTCGGTGAGAGACCATTAGCTTCAGATATTCAGACTTTGGCTAGTTAGTTTGTGAGGTTGGATGTTTCGCCCAGCCGTGTTTTAGCTTGTACAGTCGCTCGGTCTTCTTTGTTCGAGCGTATCCGAGATATGCAGTATGATGACACACATTTGATGGTCCTTAGGAACACAGTTGGGCATGGTGGTGCCACGCAGGTTACATTCGGAGATGATGGTTTTATGAGGATTCAGGGTCGAGTGTGTGTGTAACAACCTGACTTGTCAGTTTAAGAATTTATTCCTCGTTCAGCGACTAAAGGCCTCGATCAGCTTCGTAATATGCATTATGACCCGCATGTGCGGTCGAGTTTGGTTTTCGTAAGATTCAGAGTTAAATTTAAAGAAAAAAATATTATTTCGAAGCTTAAATGGAAAGAGTTGACCGGAGAGTTGACTTTTGAGCAACAGACCTTAGAATGGAATTTTTATGATGTCAATAGCTTCTTATGATGATTTCGGACTTAGGAGTATGTCTGGGGTTGAAAGTCCGTAGAACAATTCGGTGCATTTTGACAAAATTAGAAAGTTGACGTGTTCTAATTATATTATGTTATGTGGGGGTGAGGACTAATAATATGATGGATATCAATTGGATATGATAATAAGTGTACGAGGCATATTATAAGAGACATGGGGTCTAAGGAAAGACCTAAGTCTAAGCCAAGTTGGAAAATTACATGATAGTCTAAAATTTAAAATGAGTACGCACACGACAACATTTTGGACGAGCATATATACATATATATATAATGTGTTATATAATTCACAACCTATCAAATGAAACAACTTTGAGTCTAGTTTCCCACGATTAAAACCGCTCGTCATTTGGACTCTCCTACACAAAGTTATGACCAAATTACCAAAAGCTGGAAAAATGCGATTCTACGGCCAATTGTGTGACCGCAACATAATTATGCGAACCACAAAAACATTCTGCGATCACAAAATGGTCTCATAATGGCCCAGTGTAGCCCAGCTCTAGGCACTTGTTCTGCGATCCATTCTGCGACCCGCATAGCTATTGTGCGATGCATTCTGCGATCGCAAACCTGATTTCGCAGGCTTCATTTTCCTATTTTCATAACCCGACCCCATTTTGAAAAATAGGCTTCGGGTGTCACGACCCAGAATCCCAATCCGAGTCGTGATGGCGCCCAACGGCGGGGTTACACAAGCCAACAATAATTACACCAAGTGATACCTTTCCCATCTAGTTAAACAGTCAAAGATTCCCAATTTATAACGACAAACATGATACTAGCCTTGAGCGGAAGTGAAATCCTAGTAGATACAAGCTGAAATAAAATGCATACATAGATATATATCCCAAAACCCCAAAATATAAATATACACTACGCGTGTGTGCCAGGAACTAGTGTCACGAATGTCCTGGGAAACTACTGAATATACAATGACTACAATATATACAGAGTCTCCGTCTGAATGAAATGAGCGAAGAAATGTAACAAAAGAGCTCCAAGGTGCTGCTAGGAAGTTGCCGAGAAAGCAGTTCATCGAGAAGTATGACCACGGTATCAATATCTAGCGCCGGCCTGATAGTCAGACGTGCCAGCCTCCGGACCTGTATAGTCAGGTACAGAAAAGAAAAGAAAGTGCAGCATGAGTACATATTAAATAAATATGTACCCAGTGAGTATCCCGCCTAAACTCGAAGAAGTAGTGACGAGAGGTCGACTCGATACTCACTAGGGTCCAGCAGTAGTAACATGTGATAAAATATGATGAAATACAGTAGGCATGTCAGGGAAATAAGCAGCAAGTACATATACTAAAAGCAGAGAAATCCAAACAGCTACTGAACTTAAACAATAAAGCACTTTCAAGAGTAAGACCACCGAATGAAACAAAAATCACAAATTCTTTGAATCCGCCGTGGCGTACGGCCCGCTCCCTTATATTTCTTAATTACATTTTGAATCCGCCGTGGCGTACGGCCCGTTCCCTTATATTTCACAATTTCATTTCAAATCCGCCGTAGCGTACGGCTCGCTCCCTTATATTTCACAATTTCATTTCAAATCCTCCGTGGCGTACGACCCGCTCCCTTATATTTCACAATTTCATTTAAAATATATTTCACAATTTCATTTAAAATCCACCGTGGCATACGGCCCGCTCCCTTATATTTCACAATTTCATTTAAAATCCGCTGTGGCGTATGGCCCGCTCCCTTATATTTCACAATTTTATTTCAAATCTGCCGTGGCGTACGGACCGCTCCCTTATATTTCACAATTTCATTTAAAATCCGCCGTGGCGTATGGCCCGCTCACTTATATTTCACAATTTCATTTCAATGGACCTCAGAAGAACAACATGATGCGAAAAACATAATTTCGTAGGAAATATAGCATTACAATAAATCATAAGAGCATTTCAACGAAAAGAAAGAAACATATTTAAGGCATTGCAAGGAAACATACAAGGCATGATGTGGGCCTAACTACCCGGACATAACAATAATAGCCGCTACGTACGGACTCTCGTCACTTGGCGCGTACGTAGCCCCCAAACAAGTCAAACATAGCATGTACATCACCTACGGGGACGATTCCCTCTTACAAGGTTAGAAAGGAGACTCACCTCGTGTCGAATCTATCCCTCGGACCACAATTGCGCCCGAAACTCCGAATTCTATACCCGAGGACTTGCAACTAGTCAAAAGATATATAATAACATCAATGCATGTACAATGTGATAACTCATCTTAGTTATTCAATAAAATCGCTATTCTTGAAGAATTCTCAATTTTCAACCCTGACATCTCATGGCCAAATTCCGGAAATTTTCGAAGGAATGAACTACCCGAAGCCTAAGGATTGTAATTACATAATTTATTTAGGAATTTTTGGCTAAAAATGAAGTTTCACTATTTTCCCAAAACCCCACATTTTTCTATCAATTCCTATGAATTTTAAGATAATTGGAAGAGGATTTTATTTGAATTTGATGTTAAAAGTCATGAAAAACGGACTAGGAATCACTTACCTTGATGAGTTTGAACTTGGGCAGTCCTTTCCCTAGCTTGGAGGAGCTATAATGGAGGTTGGGTATTGAATAATGAAGAAGAATCCCGCAATTGGACATTTAAGTACTTCCCAGGAAAACCTTCACTGCGATCGTGACACCGGGCCTGCGATCGCGAATGCCAATTGGCCGGACCTCTGCGATCGCGGTAGAGGTCCTGCGATCGCGAAGAACAATTGTCAAGACCTCTGCGATCGCGGCAATGGTCCTGCGATCGCGTAGGACAAACTCACCCGGCCCAGATGCTACTCAATGCGATCGCAAGAAACGGGCTGCGATCGCGAAGGTGTGGAACCCAGACCTCTGCGATCGCAAAGGGGAAGCTCTGATCGCATAGAGCAATCGACAGCCCAGCAAAATCCTTCTCCACGATCGCAACCCACCTTCTGCGATCGCAGAGAAGGAAACCAGACAACAGATTTTCTGGTTTTCTAACTTAGCTCCCGGGGGTCAAAAACACACCCGAGCCCCTCAGGACCCCGTCGAAAAGCACCGGCAAGTCTATATTCGTGATACGAACTCGCTCGAACTCTCTGAACATGAAAAACAACAACGGAACTCAAAATCAAACCCCAACACCAAATTAATCAAACTTAAGAACTTTGAAATTCTAGAATTCATTTCAGCGCGCCGAACCGGCCTAAACTACTCGGAATGACTTCAAAATTTGCAGACAAGTTATAAATGACACAACGGAACTATTCCCGGTCTCGAAATTTCAATCAGACCTCGGGAACATAAAATCACATTCCAAACCAAATTTCAAATTCTATGAGATTTCTCAAAACTTCATTAACTCCAATTTTTCCTCATTTTATCCGAAACCAATCAAATCAAGTCTGTTTTACACCAAATTTTACAGATAACTTATATAACACATATTGAACCTGTTCCGGGCTCCAAAATCATAATACAGGCCCAGCAGCACAGGTTTCATACCAAGGTTCATTTTCATAAGCCTTTAATATTTTCATAAAACAATTTTCTTTACAAATTCATTTCTCGGACTTGGGTCCTCGGAATTCGATTTCGGGCATACGCCCAAGTCCCATATTTTCCTACAGACCTTTCGAAACCGTCGGATCACGGATCCGAGTCCGTTTACCAAAAAACTTGACCAAAGTCAACTTTATTCAATTAATTATCACAAATTTAACTCTTAATCAAGTTTTTTTCACACAAAGGCTTCCCGGCTACGCGCCCGGGCTGCGCACCCACATCGAGGTGAGATTAATGGAGGCTTTTGGGCCTCGGAACACAATCCAAATTAGATGCACATAAGATGACCCCTTTTTGGGTCATCACAATCTCCCCCTCTAAAACAAACGTTCGTCCTCGAACAGATGTAGAATCGTACTTGAAGTGCCAAATAGTTGTGGATACCTGCTCCGCATGTCCTCCTCAGACTCCCAAGTCGCCTCACCGACTGGTTGGCCCCTCCACTGGACCTTTACGACAGAAATTCTCTTAGACCTCAACTGGCGGTCCTGCCTATCAATAATAGCAATTGGCTCCTCCTCGAAGCCCAACTTCTCATCTAACTGAATAGTGCTGAAATCAATCACGTGAGAGAAATCGGCATGATATCTCCGGAGCATGGATACATGAAATACCGGATGAACTCTCGATAAGGCGGGAGGTAAAGCGAGCTCATAAGCAACCTCCCCGACTCGCCTCAACACCTCGAAAGGGCCTATAAACCTGGGGCTTAGCTTGCCCCTCTTCCCGAATCTCATAACGCCCTTCATCGGCGAAATCTTCAACATAACCTTATCTCCCTCCATAAATGCTACATCACGCGCCCTCTGATCCGCATAACTCTTCAGTCTAGACTGAGATGTACGGAGCCTTTCCTGAATAATCTTCTCCTTTTCAAAGGCATTTCTCACCATATCTGTACCATATAGCTTGGCCTCGCCAGGCTCAAACCACCCAATCGGAGAACGACATCGCCGACCATATAAAGCCTCGAATGGAGCCATCTCGATGCTGGACTGATAACTGTTATTGTATGAAAACTCTGCCAAAGGCAATAACTGGTCCCATTGACCACCAAAATCAATCACACAAGCCCTGAGCATATCCTCAAAAATCTGAACTGTTCGCTCCGACTGACCATCAGTCTGAGGGTGAAAAGTGGAGCTGAGATCTATCTGAGTGCCCATCTCACTGTGCAATTCTCTCCAAAAGTGCAATGTGAACTGAGGACCTCGATCTGATATAATGGACACCGGCACACCGTGCAACCGGACTATCTCCTGAACATAAATCTGAGCCAGCCTCTCCGTAGAATAAGTAGTAGCCACAGGAATGAAATGCGCCGATTTGGTCAACCTATCCACAATGACCCAAACCGCGTCAAGCTTCTGCAAAGTCCGAGGCAACCCAACCACAAAGTCCATGGTGATGCGCTCCTATTTCCACTCAGGAATGGGCATCTGCTAAAACAAGCCTCCCGGCCTCTAGTGCTCGTACTTGACCTGCTGACAATTGAGACACCTAGCCTCAAACTGCACTATATCTTTCTTCATCCGCCTCCACCAGTAGTGTTGCTTCAAATCACGGTACATTTTTGTCGCACCCGGATGAACAGAATACCGAGAAATGTGGGCCTCTTCCAAAATTCTCTTCCTCAAGCCATCAATATTAGGAACACATAAACGGCCCTGGAGTCTCAAGACACCATCCTCGCCCAAAGTAACCTCCTTGGCCCTGCCATGGACCATTGCATCTCGAAGCTCTGCAAGGCATGGATAATCAAACTGTCGAGCCATAATCTTCCCCAACAACGAAGACTGAGCAACTACATGAGCCAAAACTCGACGAGGCTCTGAAAGGTCCAACCTCACAAGGTGATTGGCCAAGGACTGGATGTCCAAGGCTAAAGGTCTCTCATCAGCTACAATGTAGGCTAAGCTACCCATACTCTTTTCCCTCCTGCTCAAAGCATCTGCTACTACATTCGCCTTGCCCGGATGATATAAAATAGTGAGATCATAATCTTTTAACAATTCAAGACATCTCCGCTATCTCGAGTTAAGGTCCCTCTGCTTAAGCAAGTACTGCAGGCTGCGGTGGTCAGTATAAACCTCACAAGATACACCATATAGATAATGCCGCCATATCTTCAAATCATGAACAATCGCTGCCAACTCCAAATCGTGCACAGGGTATTTCTCTTCATGAACCTTCAGCTGTCGCGAAGCATAAGCAATAACCCTGCCATCCTGCATCAGCACACACCCTAACCCGACGCGTGAAGCGTCGCAATACACGGTATATATCCCAGAACCGGAAGGAAACAACAGAACTGGTGCTGAGGTCAAAGCTGACTTAAGCTTCTGAAAGCTCGCCTCACACTCGTTGGACCACCGAAACGGAACATTCTTCTGAGTCAATCTGGTCAGTGGGGCTGCAATAGAGGAGAACCCCTCCACGAATCGGCGATAATAGCCTGCTAGGCCCAAGAAACTCCTGATCTCTGTAGCTGAAGTAGGACGCGGCCAACTCTGAACCGCCTCAATCTTCTGAGGATCAACCTTGATACCTTCCCCGGATACCACATGCCCCAAAAATGCCACGGAATCTAACCAGAACTCACACTTGGAGAACTTAGCATACAATTTCTGTTCCCGCAAGGTCTGGAGCACAACTCTCAAGTGCTGCTCATGCTCACCCAGGCTCCGCGAATAAATCAAGATGTCATCAATGAAGACGATGACGAAGGAATCAATATACGGCCTGAATACCCTATTCATCAAGTCCATGAAGGCTGCTGGGGCATTGGTTAAACCAAAAGACATCACCAGGAACTCATAATGGCCATACCTGGAACGGAATGCAGTCTTCAGAACATCTGAGGCCCGAATCCTCAGCTGATGATAACCCGATCTCAAGTCAACCTTAGAAAACACACGAGCACCCTGTAACTGATCAAACAAATCATCGATGCGCGGGAGAGGATACTTATTCTTAATGGTAACCTTATT
>ML280378.1:0-42162 GCA_005239495.1 Nicotiana undulata
AACCTGGGGCTTAGCTTGCCCCTCTTCCCGAATCTCATAACGCCCTTCATCGGCGAAATCTTTCACATAACCTTATCTCCCTCCATAAATGCTACATCACGCGCCCTCTGATCCGCGTAACTCTTCAGTGTGGACTTAGCTGTACGGAGCCTTTCCTGAATAATGTTCACCTTTTCCAAGGAATTTCTCACCAGATCTGTACCATATAGCTTGGCCTCGCCAGGCTCAAACCACCCAATCGGGGAACGACATCGCCAACCATATAAAGCCTCGAATGGAGCCATCTCGATGCTGGACTGATAACTGTTATTGTATGCAAACTCTGCCAAAGGTAAGAACTGGTCCCATTGACCGCCAAAATCAGTCACACAAGCCCTGAGCATATCCTCCAAAATCTGAATTGTACACTCCGACTGACCATCAGTCTGAGGGTGAAATGCTGAGCTAAGATCTATCTGAGTGCCCATCTCACTGTGCAATGCTCTCCAAAAGTGCGAGGTGAACTGAGGACCTCGATCTGATATAATGGACACCGTCACACCGTGCAACCAGACTATCTCCCGAACATAAATCTGAGCCAGCCTCTCTGTAGAATAAGTAGTAGCCACATGAATGAAATGCGCCGATTTGGTCAACCTATCCACAATGACCCAAACTGCGTCAACCTTCCGCAAAGTCTGAGGCAACCCAACAACAAAGTCCATGGTGATGAGCTCCCATTTCCACTCCGGAATGGTCATCTACTGAAACAAGCCTCCTGGTCTCTGGTGCTCGTACTTGACCTGCTGACAATTGAGATACCTAGCCACAAACTCCACTATGTCTTTCTTCATTCGCCTCCACCAGTAGTGCTACTTCAAATCACGA
Source organism: Nicotiana undulata (assembly GCA_005239495.1). Lineage (NCBI taxonomy): Eukaryota > Viridiplantae > Streptophyta > Magnoliopsida > Solanales > Solanaceae > Nicotiana > Nicotiana undulata. The sequence goes on from ML280378.1 coordinate 868, forward strand.
TACATTTTCGTCGCACCCAGATGAACAGAATACCGAGAACTGTGGGCCTCTTCCAAAATCCTCTTCCTCAAGCCATCAATATTAGGAACACATAAACGGCCCTGGAGTCTCAAGACACCATCCTCGCCCAAAGTAACCTCCTTGGCCCTGCCTTGGACCACTGCATCTCGAAGCTCTACAACGCATGGGTCATCAAATTGTCGAGCCATAATCTCCCCCAACAACGAAGACTGAGCAACTACATGAGCCAAAACTCTACGAGGCTCTGAAAGGTCCAACCTCACAAGGTGATTGGCCAAGGACGAATGTCCAAGGCTAAAGGTCTCTCCTCAGCTGCAATGTAGGCTAAGCTACCCATACTCGCCGCCCTCCTGCTCAAAGCATCTGCTACTACATTCGCCTTGCCCGGATGATATAAAATAGTGAGATCATAATCTTTTAACAATTCAAGCCATCTCCGCTGTCTCAAGTTAAGGTCCCTCTGCTTAAGCAAGTACTGCAGGCTGCGGTGGTCAGTATAAACCTCACAAGATACACCATATAGATAATGCCGCCATATCTTCAAAGCATGAACAATCGCTGCCAACTCCAAATCGTGCACAGGGTAATTCTTTTCATGAACCTTCAGTTGTCGCGAAGCATAAGCAATAACCCTACCATCCCGCATCAGCACACACCCCAACCCGACGCGTGAAGCGTCGCAATACACGGTATACATCCCAGAACCGGAAGGCAATGATAGAACTGGTGTTGAGGTCAAAGCTGACTTAAGCTTCTGAAAGCTCGCCTCACACTCGTCGGACCACCGAAACGAAACATTCTTCTAAGTCAATCTGGTCAGTGGGGTTGCAATAGAGGAGAACCCCTCCACGAATCGGCGATAATAGCCTGCTAGGCCCAAGAAACTCCTGATCTCTGTAGCTGAAGTAGGACGCGACCAACTCTCAACCGCCTCAATATTCTGAGGATCAACTTTGATACCTTCCCCGGATACCACATGCCCAAAAAATGCCACGGAATCTAACCAGAACTCACACTTGGAGAACATAGCATACAATTTCTGTTCCCGCAAGGTCTGGAGCAACACTCTCAAGTGCTGCTCATGCTTACCCAGGCTCCGTGAATAAATCAAGATGTCATCAAAGAAGACGATGACAAAGGAATCAATATAGGGCCTGAATACCCTATTCATCAAGTCCATGAAGGCTGCTGGGGAATTGGTTAAACCAAAAGACATCACCAGGAATTCATAATGGCCATACCTGGAACGAAATGCAGTCTTCGGAACATCTGAAGCCCGAATCCTCAGCTGATGATAACCCGATCTCAAGTCAACCTTAGAAAACACATGAGCACCCTGTAACTGATCAAACAAATCATCGATGCACGGCAGAGGATACTTAGTCTTAATGGTAACCTTATTCAGCTGGCGGTAGTCAATGCACATCCGCATAGACCCATCCTTCTTCTTCACAAATAAGACTGGAGCACCCCACGGTGACACGCTCGGCCTGATGAACCCTTTCAACAACAACTCCTCAAGCTGCTCCTTCAACTCTTTCAGCTCCTTAGGAGCCATACGATAGGGGGGATGGAAATAGGCTGAGTATTTGGAGCCAAATCAATACAGAAGTCAATATCTCGATCTGGAGGCATGCCTGGAAGATCTGAAGGAAACACATCCGGNTGAAAGAAATAACCCGGCTGAAGGCACTAACTGAAAAACCTCTCCATTCTAATCTAGGCGACTCAGGCATGGCTAAAGTGACTATCTTGGCATGGCAATCTAACACAGCATGATAAGGAGATAACCAATCCATGCCTAGGATAACCTCAAAATCAATCATATCCAGCAATAAAAGGTCTGCTCTGGTATCGAGACCGCAGAAAGTGACCACACAAGACCGGTAGACCCGGTCTACCACCACAGAATCGCCCATAGGAGTGGACACATATATAGGAGAACACATGGACTCACGAGGGATATCCAAAAAATGAGCAAATAGTACAGATACATATGAATACGTGGATCTTGGATCAAATAGTACCGAAGCCTCCCTACCACATACTGAGATAATACCTGTGATCAAGGCGTCTGAGGCCACTGCATCTGATCTGGCCAGAATGGCATAAAATCTGGTTGAGGCTCCTGAAGACTGAACTCCCCTAGAGTGAACCGAAACTAATTGACCTCCTCCTGACTGGCCTCCCCCTGCCGACCTGTCCCCCACCTCGGGGCGGCCGGACTGGTGGTGCTGAACTCCTAGGCTGATAACTCTGTTGCACTGCCTTGCCCCGATACCTGGGACAAAACCTCCACATATGACCCGACTCCCCACACTCGTAACAACCTCCTGGTGCTACAGCCCGCTGCCCGAAAGAGGAAGAACCCTGAATAGCTGGAGGACGGTGTGAACCCTCTGGTAAGGCACTGAAATAGAGCTAGAGGACCTCTGATGACTGGAATAGCTGCTGGGTGCACCCTAGGTGGCTGGGGGACGATAAGAACGCTCTGACATAGTGTTGAGTTGAGGCCTCGCTGCAATACTCCTGGGAGGTAGTAGAGGTGCTGAATATGAAGGCCTACTGAACTGGCCGCCTCCGAACTGACCTATACCCCTAGCTGGAGCTCCCCTAAAGTCACCTGTGAACCTGGCCCTCTTATCCTGCTGACCTGGCTGACCCTGCTCCCTGCTCCTCATACGGTAACCCTCAATCCGTCGAGCTATCTCGACTACAAGCTGATATGGGGTACCCATCTCTACNTAGTCACTGACATCTTTTCCTGCTCTAGTCGCTCAAACTGACCCCGTAGATCCTCCCTCTCAGAAGGTGGAATGTATCTGTCTAGAAATAACTGAGCGAACTGGTCCCAAGTGACAAGAGGGGAATCTGCTGGCCTGCTGAGAATATATAACTGCCACCACCGGCGAGCTCTGCCCTCTAACTGAAAATGAAATCCACTCCATGGGACTCCAAAATCCTCATGTTGTGCAGTCTGTCCCTGCACCTATCAATAAAATCCTGAGCATCCTCTCCCCGCTCACCCCCGAAGACTGGAGGGCGAAGTCGGGTCCATCTATCCAACATCTTCTGCTGGTCACCCTCTGCAACTGGCCTGGGCTCTGGGGCTGCTACTACGGGCTGAACCCCTCCCACGGGCGGTGTGCCCGGGGTATGACGTGCTGCTGCTGCCTGACCTATGGCCTGAGCGGTAGGGGTCTGGACTCCCCCTCCCGCCTGAGAAGTGGCAGGGTCGGCTGGAAATAAACCAGCCTGAGACATAGTGTCCATGAATCTCAGCATACGGCCCATGACCTCCTGGAAGCCTGGCCCCGTCATGAAATCCACTGGAGCAGGTGCTACTGGAGGCACCTCATCCTGCTCCTCTATAATAGGGTCCTCTGGTGGTGCCCCTGGCGTAGCTCTGGGACGTCCTCGACCCCTGCCTCGAGCAGGTGCTCTAACCCTGCCCCTACCCCGACCTTGGGCAGCCGGGGCAGCGGCCTCTCCCGGACCAGGAACATGGGATGCACGCGTCCTCACCATCTGCGAGAGAATGGAAGAATAATTTGAGTACATCATAGATTGCACGACAGGATATGAATAAAGGGAAGTTTCCTAACACCCCATAGCCTCTTGAAGATAAGTACAGACGTCTCTGTACCGATCCGCAAGACTCTACTGGGCCTTCCCATGACTCGTGAGACTTACGTGAACCTATAGCTCTGATACCACGTTGTCATGACCCAGAATCCCAAACCGAGTCATGATGGCGCCTAACGACGGGGTTAGGCAAGCCGACAACAATTACACCAAGTGATACCTTCCCCATCTAGTTAAACAGTGAAAGATTCCAAATTTATAACGACAAACATGATACTCTTGAGAGAAAATGAAATCCTAGTAGATACAAGCTGAAATAAAATGCACACATAGATATACATCCCAAAACTTCAAAATATAAATATACACTACGCGTGTGTGCCAAGAACTAGTGTCACGAGTGTCATGGATAACTATTGCATATACAATGACTACAATATATACAGAGTCTCCGTCTGAATGAAATGAGCGGAGAAATGTAACAAAAGAGCTCCAGAGTGCTACTAGGAAGTCGCCGAGAAAGCAGCTCACCGAGAAGTATGACCACGGTATCAATATCTAGCGCCGACCTGATAGTCAGACGTGCCAGCCTCCGGACCTGTACAGTCAAGTACAGAAAAGAAAAGAAAGTGCAGCATGAGTACATATTAAATAAATATGTACCCAGTGAGTATCCCGCCTAAACTCGAAGAAGTAGTGACGAGAGGTCGACTCGATACTCACTAGGGTCCAGCAGTAGTAACATGTGATAAAATATGATGAAATACAGTAGGCATGTCAGGGAAATAAGCAGCAAGTACATATACTAAAAGCAGAGAAATCCAAACAGCTACTGAACTTAAACAATAAAGCACTTTCAAGAGTAAGACCACCGAATGAAACAAAAATCACAAATTCTTTGAATCTGCCGTAGCGTACGGACCGCTCCCTTATATTTCACAATTTCATTTTGAATCCGCCGTGGCGTATGACTCGCTCCCTTATATTTCACAATTTCATTTCAAATTCTCCGTGGTGTACGACCCGCTCCCTTATATTTCACAATTTCATTTCAAATCCGCCGTGGCGTACGACCCGCTCCCTTATATTTCACAATTTTATTTCAAATCCGTCGTGGCGTACGACCCGCTCCCTTATATTTCACAATTTCATTTCAAGGGACCTCAGTAGAACAACATGATGCAAAAACATAATTTCGTAGGAAATATAGCATTGCATTAAATCATAAGAGCATTTCAACGAAAAGAAAGAAACATATTTAAGGCATTGCAAGGAAACATACAAGGCATGATGTGGGACTAACTACCCGGACATAACAATAATAGCCGCTACGTACGGACTCTCGTCACTTGGCGCGTACGTAGCCCCCAAACAAGTCAAACATAGCATGTACATCACCTATGGGGACGATTCCCTCGTGTCAAATCAACCCCTCGGACCACAATTGCGCCCGAAACTCCGAATTCTATACCCGAGGACTTGCAACTAGTCAAAAGATATATAATAACATCAATGCATGTACAATGTGATAACTCATCTTAGTTATTCAATAAAATCGCTATTCTTGAAGAATTCTCAATTTCCAACCCTGGCCTCTCATGGCCAAATTCCGGAAATTTTCAAAGGAATGAACTATCCGAAGCCTAAGGATCGTAATTACATAATTTATTTTGGAATTTTTGGCTAAAAATGAAGTTTCACTATCTTCCCAAAACCCCACATTTTTCTATCAATTCCTATGAATTTTTTAGGATAATTGGAAGAGGATTTTATTTGAATTTGATGTTAAAAGTCATGAAAAACGGACTAGGAATCACTTACCTTGATGAGTTTAAACTTGGGCAGTCCTTTCCCTAGCTTGGAGGAGCTCTAATGGAGGATGGGTATTGAATAACGAAGAAGAATCCCGTAACTGGACATTTAAGTACTGCCCAGGAAAACCTTCACTGTGATCGCGACACCGGGCCTGCGATCGCGAAGGCCAACTGGCCGGACCTCTGCGATCGCGGCAGAGGTCCTGCGATCGCGAATAACAATTGGCAAGACCTCTGCGATTGCGGCAATGGTCCTGCGATCGCGTAGAACAAACTCACCCGGTCCAGATGCTACTCAATGTGATCGCAAGAAACAGGTTGCGATCGCGAAGGTGTGGAACCCAGACCTCTGCGATCGCAAAGGGGAAGCTGCGATCGCATAGAGCAATCGACAGCCCAGCAAAATCCTTCTCCGCGATCGCAACCCACCTTCTGCGATCGCAGAGAAGGAAACCTGACAGCAGATTTTATGGTTTTCTAACTTAGCTCCCGGGGGTCCAAAACACACCCGAGCCCCTCGGGTCCCCGTCCAAAATCACCGGCACGTCTGTATTCGTGATACGGACTCGCTCGAACTCTCGGAACATGAAAAACAACAACGGAACTCGAAATCAAACCCCAAAACCAAATTAATCAAACTTAAGAACTTTGAAATTGTAGAATTCACTTCAACGCGCCGAACCGGCCTAAACTACTCGGAATGACTTCAAAATTTGCAGACAAGTTATAAATGACACAACGGAACTATTCCAGGTCTCGAAATTTCAATCGGACCTCGGGAACATAAAATCACATTCCAAACCAAATTTCAAATTCTATGAGATTTCTCAAAACTTCATTAACTCCAATTTTCCTCATTTTTTCCGAAACCAATATAATCAAGTCCGTTTCTTACCAAATTTCACAGATAACTTATATAACACATATTGAACTTGTTCGGGGCTCCGAAATCATAATACGGGACCGGCAGCACAAGTTTCACATCAAGGTTCATTTTCATAAGCCTTTAATATTTTCATAAAATAATTTTCTTTAAAAATTCATTTCTCAGACTTGGGTCCTCAGAATTCGATTCCGGGCATACGCCCAAGTCCCATATTTTCCTACGGACCTTACGGAACCGTCGGATCACGGATCCAGGTCTATTTACCAAAAAAGTTGACCAAAGTCAACTTTATTAAATTAATTATCACAAATTTATCTTAATCAAGTTTTTCACATAAAGGCTTCCCGGCTACGCACCCGGGCTGCGCATGCACATCGAGGTGAGATTAATGGAGGCTTTCGGGCCTCGGAACATAGTCCAAATTAGATGTGCATAAGATGACCCATTTTTGGGTCATCACACTTTTCCTGGTCCTCCGGGTTAATTTGAATTTGATTGTACCCAGAGTAGGTATCGAGATTACGTGTTGACTACGTGTTGACCAAACCAGCTAGGTCGCTTTCTCTTAATAGGGACAAGTTCTCTCAGCTATTTCTAGAGAAGTGCCTTCCTATCACATTGAGAGAGGATTACACCCGGCAGTTCGAGCATCTCCCGCAGGGCAATATGACTGTTACTTAGTACAAGACCCTTTTTGTGGATCTAGCTCTTCATACTCTTCTATTTCTTTCTACTGAGAGGGAGAGGGTGGGGATGTTTATTGATGGACTTGCTCACCCTATCAGGCTTAAGATGGCAGAGGAGACCTGATAGCATCATAGGAAGATCAAATCTATTCAAGGACAAGAATGAAGCTTTGGAACCTCAAAGAGGGCCTTTAACAAGATGTCAAGCTAAAGTGTTGCCAAACAAGGTCATTAGACATCAAGTGCAAGTAAAGAAGTTGTTAATTGGGATGACAGAGCCCAAGGACAAAAGATATGAATTGGGTATATATTACAATTGTTTTATGGCCCAAGTTTATGTCCAAGAAGAGGAGGATTGGATCCCAAGATACATGCTTTGAAGAAGGTCCTAGTCAGTCAACTTTTGAACCAATTTGGCACCTAAAATGTGTCCAAACTTGAAGCCCATGAAGTCCTACATAAAGCCCCATTTTCATAGCATAAAAAGGACTTACTTGATGTCCAAGAAGGATACAATAGCCGTTAAAGATGTTGAATGCAAGTTTGTGCCAAGTTGCTTGCCAATTTCCTTCAAATTTTCCAAGATTTTCAAGNCGGGTTTCACAATCTATTTCTTGTTTTTAAGTCTCTACCAAAGGCGATTAGTTCTTTGTTAGCTAATTGTTGTTGTTAAGATTCAACTCCAAGAATAGACTTCTTGATTTCAAGAAACTCTTTCTTGAATTCAATCTATCTTTAATTTTTCGTCTTTTTTGTTTCTTTATTTTTCTTTTAGCTTCCGCATGTTTCTTGATTTTCTTTAGTAGTTCTCGGACCCCTATCGTGTTGTTATCAAGACCGGGGGTGAGATTTCTTTTCAGGCGGCTCTAATGATGCCAGGCAGATCGAGGTGGTTCTTGCATGGTATAAGGAGAAGGGGTCATATAAGAGGCCTCACCATTCCGTTGGTTTCAATGGTTCCTCATCTAGAGGCAGGGGTACTTTTGGTAGGGGCCATCCTCTCAAGCCATTCCAAACGATGGTTTAGACATCCCAACAGAGGGTCCTGGTCCTTATGTGCCTTATTCTGGGAAGCCAGGCTACAGTGCAACATCAGCTCCTATTAGTGCGCTTCCGATTCAGAGTTATCACCGTGGTTATCCAGCCCGTTCAGGTCAGTCATACTTTTAGTAGCCACAATACCTGGATGGATGTTCTGAGTGTAGTGGCTTTGGGCATATCAAGAGGACTTGTCTGAGATTATTAGGCAGCACGCCACAACAGAGTTCTCGTGCCATGGTTCGGGCACCGGTTGCACCACCGCCTGCTAAACCAGCTAGAGGTTGAGGTAGGTTGCTAGAGGTAGAGGTCAGGCCGCTAAAGGTTGAGGCCAGCCGGTTACAGGCCATCCTAGAGATATAGTTTAGAGTGGTGGGGCCCAGCCCTGATGTTATGCTTTCCTAGTCAGGCCTGAGGCTGAGTCATCCGACGTTGTTATCACAGGTTTTGTTTTAGTTTACCTTAGGGATGCTTCAATTCTATTTGATCCAAGCTATACTTACTCCTATGTGTCATCCTAATTTGCTTAATATCTAGTTGTGCCTCATGATTCTTTGAGTGCTTCTGTGTATGTGTCCACACCTGTGGGAGATTTTATTGTTGTAGATCGTGTCTATTGTTTGTGTGTGGTTACTATTGGGAGCCTCGAGACTAGCATATATCTCCCACTTCTCGATATGGTAGATTTTGATGTCATCTTGGGTATGGATTGGTTGTAACCTTATCATTTTATATTGGATTGTCACGCCAAGATGGTGACCTTAGCTTTATCGGGGTTGCCTCAATTAGAGTGGAGGGGGACTTCTGGCCATTCTACCAGCAAGGTTATCTCTCATGTGAAGGCTCGACATATGGTCGAGAAGGGGTGTCTAGATTATCTGGCTTATGTCCGCGGTTTTATTGTGGAGGTTCCTTCCATGGATTCAGTACCAGTTGTTCGTGAATTTCCAAAGGTGTTTCCTGCCGATCTCCTAGGGATGCCACCCGACAGAGATATTGACTTCCATATTGATTTGGCTCCGCGCACTCAGTTCGTCTCTATTCCACCATACGTATGGCCCCGCCAAAGTTAAAAGAATTGAAAGAGATGTGGAAGATTTTCTTGATTAGGGCATCATTAGACCTAGTGTCTCGCCCTGGGGTGCTCCTGTGTTTTTTATGAAGAAGAAATATGGATCGATGAGGATGTGCATATATTACCAGGAATTAAACAAAGTCACCATCAAATACAAGTATCCATTGCCGAGGATTGATGACTTACTTGATCAGCTTCAGGGTGCCAAGGTGTTTTCGAATATTGATTTGAGGTCTGACTACCATCACTTGAGGATTAGGTCATACGATGCCCCTAAGACAACTTTTAGCACTCGATATGGTCATTAGGAGTTTCTAGAGATGTTAGTTAGATTGACGAATGCCTCAACGAGATTTATGGATTTGATGAACAGGGTGTTCACGCCCTATTTGGATTCCTTTGTGATTGTATTTATTAATGATATCTTGATCTATTCTCGCAGTCGAGATGAGCACGAGCAACATCTTTAGATTGTACCTCAGACTCTGATAGACAACTAGTTATATGCCAAGTTTTTGAAGTGCGAGTTTTGGTTGGACACAGTCTCTTTCTTGGGGAATATAGTATCGGCAAAGGGCATTTAGGTTGATCCTAAGAAGATTGAGGCAGTTCAAAACTGGCCTAAACCCACTTCAGCTATAGAGATCCGGAGTTTCTTGGGTTTGGCGTAGGCTTGTGGAGGGGTTCCAATCTAAACTAGCCCCATTGACCAGGTTGACCCATAAAGGATCCCCGTTCACATGGTCAGATGAGTGTGAGGCAAGCTTTCAAAAGCTCAAGACTGCTTTGACTACGTCGCCAGTGTTAGTGTTGCCTGAGATTCAAGATCTTATATGGTGTATTATGATACATCTCGTGTGGTGCTCGATGCAGTACTGATGTAGGATGGCAGGGTGATTTCATTTGTGTCGCGGCAGTTGAAGGTTCATGATAAGAATTACCCTATTCACAACCTAGAGTTGGAATCCATTGTTCATGAGTTGATGATTTGGAGGCACTATCTTTACGGCGTGTCGTGTGAGGTTTTCACGGATCATCGGAGCTTGCAGTATTTATTCAAACAAAAGGATCTTAATTTTAGGCGAATAAGTGGTTTGAGCTATTGAAAGACTATGATATCACCATCTTGTATCATCCCAGGAAGGCCAATGTGGTGGTCGATGCCTTGAGTAGATAATCAGTGAGTAGGGCAGCCTTGCGTACATTCCAGTCGGTGAGAGGTCGCTTGCATCAGATGTTCACGCTTTGGCCAATAAGTTTGTGAGGCTGGATGTTTTAGAGCCCAATCGTGTTCTAGCTTGTACAGTCCCTCGATCTTCCTAGTTTGAGCGCATCAGGGAGCGGCAGTATGATGACCCTCATTTGCTTATCCTTAGGGACACATTACGGTCTGGTGGTGCCAAGCATGTTACTATTATAGATGATAGATTTTTTAGGATATAGGGTCGTATTTGTGTGCCCAATGTAGATGGGCTACGTGAGTTGATTCTTTAGGAGGCCCGTAGTTCCCGGTATTCTATCCATATGGGTGCCGCCAAGATGTACCAGGACTAATGGAAACATTATTGGTGAAGGAGGATGAAGAAGGATATAGTGGCATATGTACCTCGATGTCAAAATTTCCAGCAAGTAAAGTGTGAGCATCAGAGACCTGATGGTTTGCTTCAGAAGTTAGAGATTCCTGAGTGGAAGTGGGAGCATATCACTATGGATTTTGTTGTTGGACTCTTACGAACTCATAGGAAGTTCGACGCGGTATGGGTTATTGTGGACAGGTTGACCAAGTCAGTGCATTTCATTCATGTGGTAGTTACTTATTCTTCAGAGCGGTTAGCTGAGATCTACATCCACGAGATCGTCCGTCTTCATGGTATGCCCGTGTCCATCATTTCTGATCGAGGTACGCAGTTCAGCTCACACTTTTGGAGAGTGATAACAACACAATAGGGGCCCGAGAACTACTAGAGAAAATCAAGAAACATGCGGAAGCTAAAAGAAAAATAAAGAAACAAAAAAGATGAAAAATTAAATATAGATTGAATTCAAGAAAGAGTTTCTTGAAACCAAGAAGTCTATTCTTGGAGTTGAATCCGAACAACAACAATTAGCTAACAAAGAACTAATCACCTTTGGTAGAGACTTAAAAACAAGAAATAGATTGTGAAACCCGACCCTTTAGAATAACAAGAACAACAATAAGCCTAAACTTATCACCTTTCTTGAATACCTAGAAGTGATCTAAGATTTCGAAAGAATTTAATCTTACCACCTTAAGTTGAGTCTTGAAGGTTGAAGAATAAATCCAAGAGTAGCCACACGCAAGAGTGCAAGAAAAATCTCACAATTTTTATTGATATTGTCTATAATGATCTAAGTTTAAAAACAAAGAAGACACCCTTTATATAGAGAGGGGTCATGAAATTGTACCTAAAAAACAAGGAAATAAAGTCCTAAACTACTTTGGACAACAAGTTTACCTTAGGAAAAGGAAAATACTAGGAAGCAAAACCCATGTCATTCTTGGAAAGTATTTCCAACAATCTTAGGAAAAGGAAAACATAACCTTAACTAACTAGGAAAGCAATAAATATAGTACCCTAATATGGAAATATGTCCCAAACCAATCTTTGATAGAATCATGAAAATCTGGAAATCTTTAAGGAAATTTGCAAGCAACTAGGCACCAACTTGCACTCAACATCTAGCACGACTATTGTACCCTTCTTGGACATCAAGTAAGTCCTCTTCTGATAACAACACGATAGGGGTCCAAGAACTACTAAAGAAAATCAAGAAACATGCGGAAGCTAAAAGAAAAATAAAGAAACAAAAAAGACGAAAAATTAAAGATTGATTGAATTCAAGAAAGAGTTTTTGAAATCAAGAAGTCTATTCTTGGAGTTGAATCCTAACAATAACAATTAGCTAACAAAGAACTAATCGCCTTTGGTAGAGACTTAAAAACAAGAAATAGATTGTGAAACCCGACCCTTTAGAATAACAAGAACAACAATAAGCCTAAACTTATCACCTTTCTTGAATACCTAGAAGTGATCTAAGATTTCGAAAGAATTTAATCTTACCACCTTAAGTTGAGTCTTGAAGGTTGAAGAATAAATCCAAGAGTAGCCACACGCAAGAGTGCAAGAAAAATCTCACAATTTTTATTGATATTGTCTATAATAATCTACGTCTAAAAACAAAGAAGACACCCTTTATATAGAGATGGGTCACGAAATTGTACCTAAAAATAAGGAAATAAAGTCCTAAACTACTTTGGACAACAAGTCCAACTACCTTAGGAAAAGGAAAACACAACCTTAACTAACTAGGAAAGCAATAAATATAGTCCCCTAATATATGGAAATATGTCCCAAACCAATCTTGGATAGAATCATGAAAATCTGGAAATCTTGAAGGAAATTTACAAGCAACTAGGCACCAACTTGCACTCAACATCTAGCACAGCTATTGTAACCTTATTGGACATCAAGTAATCCCTCTTCATACTTTAAAAACGTGGCTTTATGTATGACTTCATGGGCTGCAAGTTTGGACACATTTTTGGTTCCAAATTTGTCCAACGGTGGCCTGATTTGGACCTTCTTCAGAGGATGTTTCTTGGGATTTAATCCACCTTTTCTTGGACATGAATTTGGGACATAAAATAATTATAACACATATATAACTCATATCCTTTCCTTAAGCTCTTCCTCCCAATTAACAACTTCTTTAATTGCACTTGATGTCTAATGACCTTGTTTGGCAACACTTTAGCTTGTCATCCTGTTAAAAGCCCTATTTGAGATTCCAAAGCTTCATTCTTGTCCTTGAATAGATTTGAGCTTCCTAGGATGCTATCATTCCCCTCTTCTTGAAGAAAATTCGTCCTCGAATTTCGACCTTGCAAGAAAAAGAAAACATGCACTAGTAAATGACATCCACTAATCTGAAAAAATGGTAGGAATAAAACAAGATAGTGACCATGTGTCCACTTAACCCAATTAAGCCTAATAGGTGTAAATACTCCCTTATAAAGCATATGGACATCATCATCCCAATAAAATTTATGCCTACTTAGATTTGTCAAATAAAAACCTCTCTTAGATGAACTATATAATGAAATTTGCAATGCGATCTTGTCAATAAGGTAGTCCAAATATGTGCACGCTACAGAAATTATAAAATATTGGCCATGCAACCATTTAACACAACTATCTCTTTCACATGTATCAAATAAGACACTTTTATGATATAGCCAATTATCAATTATAAATCCCATGGATTCTTCTACATGTAAGTTATTCAAAGAAACACATAAATTCTCAGAAATGTCAGAAGAACCCATAAATTCCAAAATAAAATCTTCAATACATCCAAGCTCATGATTATAAGTTTCCCCAATAATATTCTCAACACCAATGAATTCTACATAATTGCTCAAACTGTCACAAAAAGAGTCATAGATAGGTCCATGAAAGAGTATTTGATCACTAATGTCACAATAATCATGCATATCCTCTTTACTAGAAGCAATCACTTTTACAGCCTCACAATAAATATGACTAGAGCAATGACTTCCCATCGAACAACAAAACTCACATTCTAGCAATTTATCACATGAAAACTCCTTAGGCACTTCAATAAGAGAAGAAAGAACATTTAACTCATTAGCAAGCCTTTTCTCATAAATTTCATGCCTCTTTCCACCAAGTTGGAATGCATAATCATCTGTGTCATACTCAATTTCAAAAGTAAGCAAATTACTCTTGCACTTGAACTTAGATATTATAGTTAATGACTTGATATGCATCAAAATATTATCATCCACAAAAATTATAAAATCACCAACATAAGAAATAAGATCCAAAAATACCTTAGGTGTTCTATAAAGGTCAAGAATGTGAATAAACCAATTATACATACCATACTTGGACTTATTTATTAATGGAACAACATCACCTTTTATTCTTTTACGCAATGACTCTAACTTAGCAATGCCTTTTGGAAACTCCATGTTGTAATCCTGTAAATAAGAATCAAGATAGTCAAAAGGTTCAACAACAAAGAAATTAACTAAGCTTTTGTCTTCCACCATTCAACAAGAATTGATTTCGCTAAATTCATGTTGGAATCCATTTAGATCCTTTGCACACATCTCTTGTGCCTCACCTCCCTTCTCAAAATATCTTTCCAGATATGGCTGCACAAAATCACAAGAAGTAAAACAAGAAAGAGTTAATGGGTTAGGAAGTAAAGAAACTTTTTTCTTGCTTACACTCTCTTTGGTTGTTACCACAAGACTAACTTTTTCGTCACTCTTAGCCTCTTTTCTCTCACTAAAGTTTTTTTCTTTTTGTTCACTCAAACCCTGTTGGCTTTCTCTCTTTTCTTTTTTCTCAATATCACTCTTTACCTTACTCGACATCCCACTCTCTTCACTCAACACTCCCTCTCCTTTTTCCTCTCTTGGGATGTCAACATACACTCCCTTACTCCTCTCATTCTTTTCTCTATCATATTTTTCCATATTGTATTTAACAGTCTTTTCATCTTCACAAATTTGTGAGGGAGTCAAAGGTCCAAGAATGAGTTTCTTTCCGTTAACCTCAAAAGATTATCTATTTTTTTTCATGTTATATGAAGCTCTTTTGTAGACAAACCATGGCTTTCCCCACAAGATATGATAATTATTCATGGGAATCGCATCACACCAGATCGCATCCTCATACCTTCCAATAGAGAAAAGTAATAACACTCTTTTATCTACCTTTACCCCTCTCAACATGTAAGGTTCAATATGCTCAACACAAGGCAAGTTCAATTTCTCAACCATATAAGTGTTAATTGAGTTATATCCAAACTCCTTGTCAATTCTAAGGGCACAAATCGCAGACATCACTTTAGCTCTTGTTTGAAAAAT
The DNA here is from genome assembly GCA_005239495.1 of Nicotiana undulata. Classification (NCBI taxonomy): domain Eukaryota; kingdom Viridiplantae; phylum Streptophyta; class Magnoliopsida; order Solanales; family Solanaceae; genus Nicotiana; species Nicotiana undulata. The sequence goes on from ML280378.1 coordinate 15,896, forward strand.
AACTTTACCATTGTCTTCCTTCCATTCGCTATACTGTAAGTTTGACTTTTCAAGTTGTTGAGTCATAGCTCGCCTCCTTTCACGATAAGTACATATTTGAAACATCTTGAAAAAAGATTAGAAGAATTATGTATCTCTCAAATTTGGTTTTTTCCTTCTAATACTCTCTCACCTCTCTTGCCTTTTTTCACTCAAAGCAACTCTGGGTTGTTAATCTTTAGATTTATTAATAAACCTAGCAAGTCACAACCCACAGTGATAAGAATAAGGATTAGAAAAAGAAAAGAAAAGGGGAGGACCAAACCTAGGAAGAATAGGAATTGGTTAGTAGGAAAAAAAAAGATTTTAGGAAACCCAAAACCCACAAGAATAAGGAAAGAAGTTGCCTTAATCTTCAAGAACTAGGATCCCATCTTCTTGTTTCCTTTTTTGATTTGGAAACCAAACAATACTTGAATTCTAAAATAGTAATGTGCTAAGACTTTTTCTTCTTCTTTTTGCTCAAGAACCTCCCAAGATGATCAAGATTGAAATCTTGATTAGCCTATGCTCTGATACCACTTGATAACAACACGATAGGGGTCCGAGAACTACTAAAGAAAATCAAGAAACATGCGGAAGCTAAAAGAAAAAAAAAAGAAACAAAAAAGACGAAAAATTAAAGATAGATTGAATTCAAGAAAGAGTTTCTTGAAATCAAGAAGTCTATTCTTGGAGTTGAATTCTAAAAACAACAATTAACTAATCGCCTTTGGTAGAGACTTAAAAACAAGAAATAGATTGTGAAACCCGACCCTTTAGAATAACAAGAACAACAATAAGCCTAAACTTATCACCTTTCTTGAATACCTAGAAGTGATCTAAGATTTCGAAAGAATTTAATCTTACCACCTTAAGTTGAGTCTTGAAGGTTGAAGAATAAATCCAAGAGTAGCTACACGCAAGAGTGCAAGAAAAATCTCACAATTTTTATTGATATTGTCTATAATAATCTAAGTCTAAAAACAAAGAGGGGTCACGAAATTGTACCTAAAAAACAATTTGCATTCAACATCTTGAACGGCTATTGTATCCTTCTTGGACATCAATTAAGTCTTTTTCATGCTATGAAAATGGGGCTTTATGTAGGACTTCATGGGCTTCAAGTTTGGACAAGACAAGAATGAAGCTTTGGAATCTCAAAGAGGGCCTTTAACAAGATGTCAAGCTAAAGTGTTGCCAAACAAGGTCATTAGACATCAAGTGCAAGTAAAGAAGTTGTTAATTGGGATGACAGAGCCCAAGGACAAAAGATATGAATTGGGTATATATTACAATTGTTTTATGGCCCAAGTTTATGTCCAAGAAGAGGAGGATTGGATCCCAAGATACATGCTTTGAAGAAGGTCCTAGTCAGTCAACTTTTGAACCAATTTGGCACCTAAAATGTGTCCAAACTTGAAGCCCATGAAGTCCTACATAAAGCCCCATTTTCATAGCATAAAAAGGACTTACTTGATGTCCAAGAAGGATACAATAGCCGTTCAAGATGTTGAATGCAAGTTTGTGCCAAGTTGCTTGCCAATTTCCTTCAAAATTTCCAAGATTTTCAAGATTCTTTCCAAGATTGGTTTGGGACTTATTTCCATATATTATGGAGGCATATTTATTGCTTTCCTAGTTAGTTAAGGTTATGTTTTCCTTTTTCTAAGATTGTTGGAAGTACTTTCCAAGAATGACTTGGGTTTTGCTTCCTAGTATTTTCCTTTTCCTAAGGTAGTTGGACTTGTTGTCCAAAGTAGTTTAGGACTTTATTTCCTTTTTTTTTAGGTACAATTTCGTGACCCCTCTCTATATAAAGGGTGTCTTCTTTGTTTTTAGATTTAGATTATTATAGACAATATCAATAAAAATTGTGAGATTTTTCTTGCACTCTTGCGTGTGGCTACTCTTGGATTTATTCTTCAACCTTCAAGACTCAACTTAAGGTGGTAAGATTGAATTCTTTCGAAATCTTAGGTCACTTCTAAGTATTCAAGAAAGGTGATAAGTTTAGGCTTATTGTTGTTCTTGTTATTATAAAGGATCGGGTTTCACAATTTATTTCTTGTTTTTAAGTCTCTACCAAAGGCGATTAGTTCTTTGTTAGCTAATTGTTGTTGTTAGGATTCAACTCCAAGAATAGACTTCTTGATTTCAAGAAACTCTTTCTTGAATTCAATCTATCCTTAATTTTTCGTCTTTTTTGTTTCTTTATTTTTCTTTTAGCTTCCGCATGTTTCTTGATTTTCTTTAGTAGTTCTCGGACCCCTATCGTGTTGTTATCAAGTGGTATTAGAGCATAGGCTAATCAAGATTTCAATCTTGATAATCTTGGGAGGTTCTTAAGCAACAAAAAAAAAGTCTTAGCACATTACTATTTTAGAATTCAGTATTATTTGCTTTCCAAAACAAAAAAGGAAACAAGAAGAGGGGATCCTAGTTCTTGAAGATTAAGGTAACTTCTTTCCTTATTATTGTGGGTTTTGGGTTTCCTAAATTCTTTTTTTTTCTACTAACCAATTTCTATTCTTCCTAGGTTTGGTCCTCCACTTTTCTTTTCTCTTTCTAACTCCTTATATCCTATCACTGTGGGTTGTGACTTGCTAGGTTTATTAATAAATCTAAAGATTAACGACCAAGAGTTGCTTTGAGTGAAAAAAGGCAAGAGAGGTGAGAGAGTATTAGAAGAAAAAAACCAAACTTGAGAGATACATAATTCTTCTAATCTTTGTTCAAGATGTTTCAAACAGGTACTTATCGTGAAAGGAGGCGAACTATGACTCAACAACTTGAAAAGTCAAACTTACAGTATAGCGAATGGAAGGAAGACAACGGTAAAGTCATTTTTCAAACAAGAGCTAAAGTGATGCCCGCGATTTGTGCCCTTAGAATTGACAAAGAATAAGGCTATAACTCAATTAGCCGTATTGAACCCTACATATTGAGAGGAGTAACGGTAGATAAAAAAGTGTTATTACTATTCTCTATTGGAAGGTATGAGGATGCGATCTGGTGTGATGTGAGTCCCATGAATAATTATCATATCTTGTTGGGAAAGCCATGGTATGCCTACAGAAGAGCTTCATATAGCATGGAAAAAAATAGATACTCTTTTAAAGTTAACGGGAAGAAACTCATTCTTGGGACTTTGACTCCCTCACAAATTTGGGAAGATGAAAATACTGTTAGAGAGAATATGGAAAAATATGAGAGAGAAAAGAATGAGAGAAGTAAGGGAGTGCATGTTGACATCCCAAGATAGGAAAAAGGAGAGGTTGTGTTGAGCGAAGAGAATGGGATATCAAGTGAGAAGAAGACTGATCTTGAGGGAAAAGAAAAGAGGAGGGAGAGAAATGAGATAACAAAAGTATGTGAGGTAGGGAGAGAAAAACAGGAGGGTTTGAGTGAAGAAAAAGAAGAAAACTTTAGTGAGAGAAAAGAGGCTAAGGATGAGGAAAAAATTAGTCTTGAGATAAAAGCCAAAGAGAGTGAAAGCAAGAAAAAAATTTCTTTACTTCCTAACCCATTAACTCTTTCTTGTTTTAGTTCTTGTGATTTTGTGCAGCCATATGTGGAAAGACCTTTTGAAAAGGAGAGGTGAGGCACAAGAGATGGTAGCAAAGAATCCAATTGGATTCCAACATCTTGTTGGATGGTGGATAAAAAAATCTTGGTTAATTTCTTTGTTGTTGAGCCTTTTGTCTATTTTGATTCTTATTTACAGGTTTACAACATGGAGTTCCCTAAAGGCATTGTTAAGTTAGAGCCATTGCATAAAAGAATAAAAGGTGATGTTGTTCCATTTATAAATAAGTCCAAGTATGGTATGTATAATTGGTTTATTCACATTCTTGACCTTTCTAAAACACCTAAGGTATTTTTTTATCTTATTTCTTATGCTGGTGATTTTATAATTTTTGTGGATGATAATATTTTGATGCATATCAAGTCATTAACTATAATATCTAAGTTCAAGTGCAAGAGTAATTTGCTTACTTTTGAAATTGAGTATGACACAGATGATTATGCATTCCAACTTGGTGGAAAGAGGCATGAAATTTATGAGAAAAGGCTTGCTAATGAGTTAAATGTTCTTTCTTCTCTTATTGAAGTGCCTAAGGAGTTTTCATGTGATAAATTGCTAGAATGTGAGTTTTGTTGTTCGATGGGAAGTCATTCCTCTAGTCATATTTATTGTGAGGCTATAAAAGTGCTTGCTTCTAGTAAAGAGCATATGCATGATTATTGTGACATTAGTGATCAAATACTCTTTCATGGACCTATCTATGACTCTTTTTGTGACAGTTTGAGCAATTATGTAGAATTCATTGGTGTTGCGAATATTATTGGGGAAACTTATAATCATGAGCTTGGATGTATTGAATATTTTATTTTGGAATTTATGTGTTCTTCTGACCTTTCTGAGAATTTATGTGTTTCTTTGAATAACTTACATGTAGAAGAATCCATGGGATTTATAATTGATAATTGGCTATATCATAAAAGTGTCTTATTTGATACATGTGAAAGAGATAATTGTGTTAAATGGTTGCATGGCCAATATTTTATAATTTCTGTAGCGTGCACATATTTGGACTACCTTATAGACAAGATCGCATTGCAAATTACATTATATAGTTCATCTAAGAGGGGTTTTTATTTGACAAATCTAAGTAGGCATAAATTTTATTGGGATGATGATGTCCATATGCTTTATAAGGGAGTATTTGCACCTATTAGGCTTAATTGGGTTAAGTGGACACATGGTCACTATCTTGTTTTATTCCTACCATTTTTTCAAATTAGTTGATGTCATTTACTAGTGCATGTTTTCTTTTTCTTGCAAGGTCGAAATTTGAGGACGAATTTTCTTCAAGAAGAGGGGAATGATAGCATCCTAGGAAGCTCAAATCTATTCAAGGACAAGAATGAAGCTTTGGAACCTCAAAGAGGGCCTTTAACAAGATGTCAAGCTAAAGTGTTGCCAAACAAGGTCATTAGACATCAAGTGCAAGTAAAGAAGTTGTTAATTGGGATGACAGAGCCCAAGGACAAAAGATATGAATTGGGTATATATTACAATTGTTTTATGGCCCAAGTTTATGTCCAAGAAGAGGAGGATTGGATCCCAAGATACATGCTTTGAAGAAGGTCCTAGTCAGTCAACTTTTGAACCAATTTGGCACCTAAAATGTGTCCAAACTTGAAGCCCATGAAGTCCTACATAAAGCCCCATTTTCATAGCATAAAAAGGGCTTACTTGATGTAAAATAAGGATACAATATCCGTTCAAGATGTTGAATGCAAGTTTGTGCCAAGTTGCTTGCCAATTTCCTTCAAAATTTCCAAGATTTTCAAGATTCTTTCCAAGATTGGTTTGGGACTTATTTCCATATATTATGGGACTATATTTATTGATTTCCTAGTTAGTTAAGGTTATGTTTTCCTTTTCCTAAGATTGTTGGAAGTACTTTCCAAGAATGACTTGGGTTTTGCTTCCTAGTATTTTCCTTTTCCTAAAGTAGTTGGACTTGTTGTCCAAAGTAGTTTCGGACTTTATATCATTGTTTTTAGGTACAATTTCGTGACCCTTCTCTATATAAAGGGTGTCTTCTTTGTTTTTAGACTTAGATTATTATAGACAATATCAATAAAAATTGTGAGATTTTTCTTGCACTCTTGCGTGTGGCTACTCTTGGATTTATTCTTCAACCTTCAAGACTCAACTTAAGGTGGTAAGATTAAATTCTTTCGAAATCTTAGATCACTTCTAGGTATTCAAGAAAGGTGATAAGTTTAGGCTTATTGTTGTTCTTGTTATTCTAAAGGGTCGGGTTTCACAATCTATTTCTTGTTTTTAAGTCTCTACCAAAGGCGATTAGTTCTTTGTTAGCTAATTATTGTTTTTAGGATTCAACTCCAAGAATAGACTTCTTTATTTCAAGAAACACTTTCTTGAATTCAATCTATCTTTAATTTTTTGTCTTTTTTGTTTCTTTATTTTTCTTTTAGCTTCCGCATGTTTCTTGATTTTCTTTAGTGATTCTCAGACCCCTATCGTGTTGTTATCACCTCACTATATTATTATTCAGATCTAGAGCACCAAAAGGAGTCACATGTACAACTTCAAAAGGGCCACTCCACTTTGATTTCAGCCTTCCCAGAAGAACTACGACCTTGCGACGAATATGGAGGCGGGTTATTCGGTTGTTGATACATCGGGGACCTTTGAAATCCCAATCCCCAATTTCCTTGATTCTATTGTTCCAACCCCCTTGATTATTGTTGCCTCCCCAATTACTTTGATTGTTTCCACCCCAATTGCATTGATTACCTTGATTTCCCCCATTGATTTGATGATTGTTGTTCCCCAATTGTCTTGATTGTTGTTGTTATTTCCACTACTCTAATTACCTTGGTGGCCTTGGTTGTTCCAATTCCCTTGGTTTCCCTATGACCTATATTGTTGTTGATTTGGAGAATTGCTCCTTTGACCTGGATAATTGTTGACATATTGAACCTCTTCATCTTGCCCATCATATGCTGATTCTTGACTAAACCCACTATTACTTTGCTCAAATTGCTCCGGATGGTTTTATAGTTGCTGACCTCGTTGCTTTCTCTTGTTAACCATCATGTTCACCCATTCCACAACATTTACTTGTTTTGGCCCTTGAACCTATTGAAGCTGAGCCTTGGCAAATTGGTTCATGGTGGTCGTCAACTCTGCAATAGCTTACCCATGATCATGTAGTTCCTTATGTAGGTGGATAACATTTAGGTCACCCTGAGGAACATTGGCTCTACTTTTCCATGTCGAAGAGGTATCCGCCATCTCATCCAATATTTCACATGCTTTCGAGTAAGGCGTGTTCATGAAGTTACCCCCGACGAGTTGATTTACCACACACTGATTAGTTGTGTTGATCCCTGTGTAAAAGGTTTGTTGGATCATGGCCTCGGTCATATCGTTGTTTGGGCACTCTTTGACCATTGTGCGATACCTTTCCCAAAACTCATGCAATGGCTCGTTTGGCTCCTGTTTGAAAGCCAGAATTTTAACTCTTAGCGTAGCCATGTGCCCTGGATAAAAGAACTTTGCGATGAACTTCTTTGCCAACTCATCCCAAGTGTGGATGGAATGGTTGGGTAACATCTCCAGCCAGTCCAAAGCTTTTCCCCGCAGAGAAAAGGGAAATAGCCTTATCCACAATGCGTCCTTAGAGATATTCATTTGCTTGCTCCCCCAACACCTATCAACAAATCCCTTGAGATGCTTATAGGCATTTTGGTCTGGAGCTTTGGTGAAGAAACCTCGCTGCTGAAGTAGTGTAAGCATGACATTGGTTATTTGAAAGTTTCCCACCCAAATCTGGGGCGCGACTATTACATTTGCATAGCCTTCGTTGGGCAACACCTGGTGTGCTTCCTTTCGTGGAGGTGGTGGAGGGTTTGGCACATTATCATGAGGCGGTCGGCCTCTCCTTTGTACTTGAGGCTCAAGATGAACCTCATACACATTCTCATCATCTACCTCCTCCCCCAATGGTATATTTCCGAGGGGCTCGTTATTAAGAGCCATTTTGTACCTAAACACAATCAACAACAAAGTTAGTCAAACGGAAAGAAATAAAGACAAAACAAACAAATACTTAGATATCTAAGACCATCTAACTCCCCAGCAATAGCGCCAACAATTGATCGGGTCCAAACCCACACTAAGGCCTGGATCGAATCCACAGGGAGTTAATAAGTGGAATTAGGTTTACTCTATTGATTGCAATTAACAAAACTAAGGACAATACTTTTTCTTTTATTGGGGGTTTTCAAATGTTTAAAGGGACTAGGGTCATGACTTCTGCCTAGGTGGTTATCTAACGGGTTGTAATTTCCAGGGCAAGCTTGATTAGTTGGGATTGTAATATAGCTATCACACCCGAGTACTCACTCTATACCTCTCGGTAGTTTGAGTGATTTTGCCCAATTTGGCTTTCTCAAGTCCAAATGGGTATTTATACAAATCAAGTGATATTAGTTGAAGTCGGATATTACTATCTCTAGATTTAACCATTTAATAAGGGCTATCAATTTCTTGAATTCACCCCAATTCCTAGTTAGCCAAGTTTTCCTAGACTTAGTCCCACTTTCTCACGTAGAGACTAAGTCCTTTAGGAATGAATTGATGTTTGCAACCATTTATTCTTGAGTTCTAGCAAGAACTAGGTTAAAAATCACTAAACCAATCACTAACAAGCCCTAAATCTAGCACCCATTAAATACTCACACTAGGGTTGGGTCACAACCCTAGCTATGGGTTTAGCTACTCATGGAAATTGAAGAAATTAGACAAGAATTGAAGATAGAATCCATAATATTAGAAAATGGGATGAATATCTAGTGTTTAGAGATATATCTAGTACAAATTTTCCAAAAGCAGTAAAGAAAATCGTCACATGTGCTCTCCTAAAACATAACTTTACCTAAAAATGACAAAAAGTTCTATTTATACTAAGCTGAAAATACCCCTGCGGAGGTTGTGCGGCCGCATAATTCTGACTGTGGTCGCACACTTGCTTTTGCGGCCACATAACTTTTGTGTGGTCCGCATTCCTGACTTTGAGTTCTGGCTTTTGCTGGACTTTTGTGGATCGCACAATTCTGAGTGCGGTCGCGCACTTAATCATGTAGACGCATAAAATTAATGCGGTCCGCACTTCCTTGGCTTTGAATTTGAACAAGCTCTCTGAATCATCATTCCTACAGACCGCACAATTGTGTGTGTGGCCGCACTTGCCATCTTGTAGCCGCACAATTTTGGCTGCGGTCCGCACTCCTTCACCATACGCCAACTCTCCGATTCTCATTTCTTGTGGACCGCACAATATTGAATGTGGCCGCAGAATGACTTTTGCGGCCGCACAATATTTATGCAATTTGCACTTCTTGATTTGCACAAATCCAATTCTCTGAACCTTCTTTTGCGGCCGCATATAAAATCATGTGGTCCGCCCATTTGTCTCTTTGTCCTATTTTGGTTTTTGTTCAACTTTTGACTCCTTTATGAGTTGATTTTGATTCCATTGTCTCATATTGCAACATTCCTATAAGCAAGCACATTCATTAGTTTTCGAGAATAACTCTAAGCAACTTTGACCTAAAACTCAAGTAAAAGAGAGCAGAGGTCAAAATCCCTACTTATCAGAGAACATGGGATCGATCTCCTGGCCGGATGCCCCTAGTAGGAGCAAAGAAGTTAGTTTTGGCTCCATTTACAAGTATTGTGATGGTGCTAGTAGATATACAATTCATAATTGTTCTAGTGATGTTTGGAAGTAATTTGAAGAATTTCAGGGCACGTTAGACAAAGGACCATTCAACTCATTATTACTCTTGTTGATATCTTGCCAAAGGCTTTTTCGAGGTCTATTTTAAGGATGAATTTACCTCTAGAGCCTTTATGTTTTTGAATATGACTAATGATTTCTTGGATGATGATAAATTTGTCACACGCTCTACGCCCTTTAAGAAAGCTATCTTGGTAAGGACTAATGATTTTGTCTAGTAGGGGCTTAATACAGTTGACAATAATCATTGCAATGAATTTTTAAATAGTATTGCAAAGTCCAATAGGCCAAAACTTTTGGAGATTGTTACCACTATGGAACATGGGGATCATGCATAAGTAGGTTTTATTAAAGTAGTTGGGAATTGATTGGGTCCTAAATATTTCATGACAAAAGCTTTGTAATTGAGGTCCATACAATATTCCAATTCTTTTGGTAAAAGAAAGGATGGAATCCATACGGACCTGGGGACCTAAAGGGCTTAAATGAGAATAAAGCAGACATGATTTCTTGGTCACCTAGGGGTCTATCTAGCTCATAAAGGTTAGTAGTGTTGAAGCTTATAGGACTCTTGTTGATATCTTGCATATTAGTGAAGACATGGCTGGTAGAAAATGCAGATCGGAAGTAAGAAAGAGTGTGGTCCATAAGTCTATCCTGATTCGTGATCCATTTTCCGTTATCATCTTTAAAGAAGGAGATTCTATTTCTCCTACGTCTATTAATAACCGAGAGATGAAAAAATTTGGTGTTGGCATCTCTCTCGTTTAACCAATTAATACTGGATCGGAGTTTCCAGTAGTCCTCCTCAATTTTAAGGAGGGTATTGTATTCAAGTGAGAGGCTTTGTTCAAGGTTTTGGAGACAAATATTGGTAGGCTTTGTTCAGTCAAGCTAGGAGTTTTTTCTTTTTATGAAAAATATCCCCAAACGTATTCTTACTCCAGTTGATAACATTATGTTGGAAAAATTGAGTGTCTTCCACGAATTCCTTAACCTGCCAACTATTATATGCATTGACCAATAACACAAAATCCCGCTCGATGATAATATCGCAACTAGAGGGCCCGTAAGGCGTAGCGACACGCTTATCGCACCGAGCCGCATGGAATGGTGACAACGCCACTAGACGTTTTACAGGTGTCGCCTTCGAAGCCATGGTGTAATGACACGTCATGCGCAACGCGTAATGTTCTGCAAGGCGGCGGTCAGTAATCGTGATTGTATATTATTTCTTTATTTTTTTTCATAAATCTAATTTTCTTCCTCAATTCACACGTCTTAATTATTATTTCATGTAAAATAAATATCGTTCGCACTTCTTAAAACCCGTTTATCAAGTTGTCGCATCTACCGACCTATATACTAAAAAGAAGTACCTATAAAAGTTTTGCCAAAAAGAGGGATGCAACACGAGGACCTCCTAGGGGGTCACCCATAACAAGTATGTAATTGTGGCTGATAATTGGCTATGTACTCATTGCAGTCAAGCTGGCCATTACAAGGATTCTTGTAAAGCTAAAATTCGGTCTCTGCAGGAAAACAAAGTTTTTGTTGAAAGAAGCCGAACTTGGTTCTCTGAAAAAGAAAATATGTGTTGCGTGCATGAGCATAAAGGTGCTAATTTGGCATCCTAGCATTGACTCTTCTTCTGACGTTTATATCATTGTATCCTGATGTCATACGAACAAAAAGGTAAGAGCATTGGAAACTAAATTCCAAGACCTTCAATTTGGTATATAATATGTAAGACCTCATATAACACACGAAATGTATTGCTCAAAAAGTTTCGTTACAAGGAAAATCCTTGGTCACTCTTTCCGCAACTTAAAATCAATTTTTCCCAAAACTTTATATTTTACATTTAAACATAGTATATAGTCATATTATGACTTTAAACTCATTTAAATCATGATTAACAAGTCTCGTATTCAATATACCTCACCTTGGGACGCATAGGGTGTAACACCAGGTCGTTGACAGGAAGTTCAAAAGAAGAGATTATGGTAACAACATGGTGAAACAAGCTCTGGTTACGTGGGGAGATTCCACTAGGGAATCTGAAGGTGAGGATAACAAAGGAGATACATTCACGATGGTTGTTGAAAATGAATTCTTCGAATATGACTTTATATTTGCACTCATGGTGAAATCTGATGATGATAAAGACGAGGAAGTGAGGTAAATTTTTTTGATGTTCAAAGAAACTTGAAAACTTACTCTCAAAAGAAATTGATGGCATTAACATATATGTTGATTGATGCGTACCACGTCCTTATTAATTAGAAAAATGCCTTAACTGAAGAAATTGGTGATGTAGAACATGAGATGGATGATATGGTAGTTACATTTATAGATTTGAAGAAATAAGTGGATGTAGTAACTTGGAAATATACCTTGTTAAAAAGTCAAATGGAAAAATAGATGAAAACCCCTAAAGGGAAAGAAGTGGCAAGTGAGGCTCAACTTAAGCTTGAGAGCGAGCTTAAGAAAATTAAAACAAGTCTTTCTACTGAGCTAGAAAAGAATAGACAACTTCAGGAGGATCTGAAAAGGGTTAAAAATAATCTTGATAAGTCACTTAAATGGAGCTATTCCTCTGATATAATAACATCTATGTACAAGAGTAATAATGGAGGCAAACATGAAATTAGGTTCTAAAAGGCTAAAACCCCCATATAATCCCCATAGCAAGTATGTAATTGTGGCTGATAATTGGCTATGTACTCATTGCAGTCAAGCTGGCCATTACAAGGATTCTTGTAAAGCTAAAATTCAATCTCTGCAGAAAAATAAAGTTTTTGTTGAAAGAAGCCTACTGTTGATGAACTTGGTTCTCTGAAAAAGAAAATATGTGTTGCGTGCATGAGCATAAAGAAGTTTAATTCACTCGTTCTATCATCACAAGGGACCCAAGTTGGCTTGGGTTCCTAAGTATAATCACTGATCTTGTACGAATGTTGGAGTGAGAGGAAGCAGTCAAAAATTGTACATGGACAGTGACTGCTCGAAGTATATGACTGTAAGAATGAATGATTTTCTCTCACTCAAGGCCTTCCATGGTGGGAGTGTGTCCTTTGATATGGCAAGAATGGTTATATTCTTGGTGTTGGAAAAATTTGCAAAATACTCTCCCATAACAACAACAACAACAACAACAACAATAACAAATCCAGTATGTTTTCAATAGGTGGGGTGTAGGGAGGGTATCGAAAATATGTACTATATGAATGGATTGAAATATATCATGTTGAGTGTGTCTGAAATCTATGACAAGGAAAATTAAGTGAAGTTCTTGTCCAAATCTTGTATTTTCAACAATCTCAAAGCTGGTGAAGTAGCGTTGATAGACAAAAGGTTCAAGAACATCTATGTTGCAGACTTTGGCTCACTAAATGATGGTGATATAACATGATTTAGTGCCATTGATGATGATGTCGAGTTATGGTACAAATGACAGGGGCATGCAAGTTTTACCTTAGTGAACAAGTTGATCAAGAAGGACCTGGTTCGTGGGCTGCCCTAGTCAAAGTTCAAGGATTATAGAGTGTGTGATGCCTGTGCAAAAAGGGAAGAAGGTCAGGTCCTTGTTTAAACCAAAAAAAAAAGTGAGCACCTCAAGGCCACTTGATCTTCATGGACCTATGAGGATTCCAAGTAGAAGAGGCAAAAGTATATCTTTGTGAATGTGGATGACTATTGGAGATTCACATGGATACTATTTCTAAGGACCAAAGATGAAACATTTCCTGTATTTGTTGCATTTGTGAAGCAGATTCAACTGATTCCAGAAAATCATTTTGTGAGTATCAGATCCGATCACGGTACTGAATTTTACAATGCCAAATTCGATGAGTTTTGTGCTGGAAAGGGTATAAGTCAAAAAAAATTTACTCGTAGAATACCACAGCAAAATGGTGTTGTGGATAGGAAGAACGGGATTCTTGAAGACATGGACAGAACAATGTTGATCAATAGTGATGTGCCTAAAAGTTTTAGGGCTGAAGAAATCAACGCTGCATGTTACGTAATTAACAGGAGCATGACTCCTTATGAATTGTTCAGTGGGAGAAAACTCAAGCTAACTTACCTCAGAGCGTTTGAATGCAAATGTTTTATTCTCAACAATGATAACGAGGCTTTTGGGGAAATATTATGCATAGAGTGATAAGGATTTTTTTCTTGTTTACTCCTCTCCAAGTAAGGCATACAAAGTATACAACAAAACAACCCAATGTGTAGAAGAAAGTGTGCATGTGATCTTTGATGAATCCCGTGAATCAAGTGGGAAAGGGTCACATAACAAGAAAGATGAAGATGGAGAATTTTCAAAAGTTCCTGGAGAATCCATAAATATTGCAAATGGAAAGACTGACTTGATGAGTTAAGTCAAGCAAAGGGACAAAGAAGATGTAGCAGAACTTCCAGCGGACACAAAGCAGCCTGGTCCCCTCGATTACCTCAATTGAAGCTGAGCATAGGGTTGCTAATGTTGTGTTGGGTACTCCTGATGCAAGACAGAGGAGTGGAAGTCATACTTTTGTTGATGTCAATGATGGTTTAAATATGGAGGAACTAGGTCCTTCAAATTTCGAAGTTCAAGTATCCAACTGGAAGCACAAGAGTTCACATCCCCTTCAAAATGTGCTCACACCATTAGATGGTATTCAAACTAGTTCTAAGTCAAGAAACATGTTTACTTTCTCAACCTTCATGTCTCAAATCGAACCTAAAACATCAAGAAATCATTGAAAGATACTGGTCGGATAGCTGCTATGCAAGAAAAACTCCGTTAGTTCGAAAGAAACAAATTATGGCACTTGGATCCTCGACCTTCAGACAGAACAATGATTAGAACCAGGTGGGCGTTCAAAAACAAGCTTGATGAATTTGGTAATACAACAAGAAATAAAGCAAGGCTAGTGGTCCAAGGATATAATAAGAAGAAGGAATTTACTATGATGAGACCTTTGCTCCTGTTGCTCGGATGGAAGCTTGACTATGATGAGACATTTTCTCTTGTTGCTCGGATAGAAGTTATTAGAATTCTTATAGATTATGCATCTCATATGGAATTCATATTATTCTAAATGGATGTTAAAGGTGCCTTTCTAAATGGATATTTGAATAAGGAAGTATTTATCAAGCAACCTCCTGGTTTTGAATGTCATGAGCATCCTGAGCATAACTTCAAGCTTGACAAGGCTCTTTATGTTATAAAAGATTATCAAAATTTCTTCTTGAGAATGGCTTCACTAGAGGAATCTATTTTTGAAGAAAAAAAGGAGAAATTTATTGATAGTTCAAGTCTATGTTGATGATATCATCTTTGGTACAACAAATAATTCTCTTTGTAAGTAGTTTGCAAAGCTCAAGGGAAGTAAATTCGAGATGAGTGTGGTGGCAAGCTAAATTTCTTTCTTGGGTTGCAAGTGAAGCAAACCTCAAAAAGCACCAAGGTCAGTCAATAGAAGTACATCAACGAGCTGCTGGAAAAGGTTTGAGATGGAAAGTTCTTAAACCATTGATAAACCAATTGCCACTGTTGATCGATTAGCCATAAACGAACTTGTTTCTCCTGACAATGAAACTATGTACATGGTATCATTGGATCTCTTATGTATCTGATTGCTAGAAGACCTGATATTGTCTTTAAAATTGGGTTATGTTATAGGTTCCAATCATGTAACGACCCGGCCGGTCATTTAGAGAATTAGCGTCTCTTTCGGTGGCTTAAGGTCTCAAGTAGATTCGTATTGTGTATTATGACTTGTGTGTGAGGTGGGTTCGGTTTTTAGATGATTCCGGATTTATCTGGAAGAATGATTCTTGTTTTAGAATCTTATGGATAAGAGTTGACCAGAGTTTGTATTTTATGTAGACGACTATAAAATGGTATTTTCATTATTCCAATAGCTTCTTATGGTTATTTTGGACTTAGCCTGTGCCCGAATTTGAATTTGGAAGTCCATAGGTTGATTTGATGCAATTTGGCAAAAGTAGGAGTGTTGAACGTTTGGAAGGTTGAGAGGCTTGACTAAAAGTTTACTTTGTTTATATCAGGTTCGAATTGCGATTTCAGGAATTGGTATAGCTTTTTTGTTTCATATTGGACTTGCACGCAAAGTTTAAGGTCATTCCGAATTGATTTGATATATTTTGGCATTAGTTTCAAAAGTTGGAAGTTCATTAGTTCATTAAGCTTGAATCGATGTGTGATTCATGATTTTGATATTGTTCGATGTGATTTGAGGCCTCAAGCAGGTCCATGTTATATTATGGAACTTGTTGGTATGTTTGGACGAGGTCTTAGGGGCTTCGGATGTGTTTCAGATGGGCTACAGACCATTTTCTCCCATTTTGGATTGTTGTTCTGTCACTAGTGTCTTCTAATTCGTGTTCGCGAAGCTGGGAAGGTTGTTGCCATCGCGTTCGCGAGCAATGTTATGCGATCTCGTATAAGGAACTAGAAGGGGTCATCAAGGGTTTTTCTCTCCGCGTTCGCAAAGAGATAACACGTTCGCAAAGTTTTGCTTGAGATTGTGGGTCGCGTTCGTCACAGAGATTACGCGTTCGCGAAGAGATTTTTTCGCAACCTATATTTTTATGCTTCGCGATCGCGAAGAGGAACACCTGGGCAGACTTATATTTACTTTATTTCGAGGATTTTTGTTATTTTATCACTTTTTGAGTTAGAGAGCTCGGATTTGGGCGATTTTGAAGGGGATATTCACGTGTTGGTTTGGGGTAAGTGTTCTTGACCCAGATTTGGTTATATTTCATGATTCCATCTTTGTTTTTTATCATTTAATTAGTTATTTGAATTGGGGAAATTGAGGTTTTTTTGTAAAAAAATTCTAAAATGCAAAATAATGATGTGAAGGTCGTGTTGATGTCAGAATTGGATAATTTTGGTATGGTTGGACTCATATTGGAACAAGTGTTCGGATTTTATGAGTTTTTTCCGGTTCCGAGGTGTGGGCCCAAGGTTGACTCTTTAGTTTTTTTTATATACTACTAGGTAGTGTGCTTAGTATATATATATATAAAATCCCAAAAACGGGTGTAAGTCTTACAGGATGATCAACACAAATCCAAAATGAGTATTCTACCCCTAGCTAATACAATGAAAAATGATCTAGCTACTACATAAACGTAGGATGTAGGGTTCCATAGAGTATTAGTGTTAGTGAATCCAAAGGCCCAAGGAAAATAACCACAAAGTAGCACCTCCAAAGCTCTCACCAGGTGCCAGGTTATGCAATCCTAGGACAAAATTCAAAAGGAAAAGGCAAACGTGGATTCAAGACAGTCACACTACTTCTTAGAAGCCTTCCAGTAATCTCAGAAATTTGAATTTGTATATCTTGAGTTCATTAACCATAAGATCATTTGGCTGCAACTTCTTTCCTTCCTGATCCTTTCACGCTTCACCTGTATTGTCACACAGATGCATTCCATGCTAATAGTAGTATCAATATAGTCCAATAAGGCATAAATGTGCTCTTGCAGTACCAAACCCTGTCTGCTTCCTTTAGAAATCCTATATAGTGCCACACCATCTCCAGAATGAGCATTATAACACGCTAATACCACTGGAAGATGATATGATAAGCATGAAAACATGCTAATGTCACTGGAAGATGATATGATACCATACAGTCTTGAGTACACTCAACACAGGTAGTTTATAGATGCAATAACTTACGAAGAAAAATAGTCATAACACATGTGTAGTTACCAATGTCACTAGTAATTAAAGTTAAGAACTAAATATAGTCCTCAGCAAATAGTACCATCAATTCAAATAACAGCTTTCCAATAAAAAATTCATATACCTTGTGAGATCCAGAGAAGTCATTCTATCTCCAGGTTGAGCATGTATACATGCTAATACCACTGGAAAACAATTTGGCACTATCTGAATAATAACTGAGCAGCAATGTGAAGCATAAGCAGGCCACATCATTCGTAGAGTATTCATCAATATGGAGCCCTTTTCTTAGCAACCCTAAGTGTAAGGTTAGGCATCTGAACTTTGTCCATTAACATTCATTGGTACACGCTTCGGGCGACGTCAACCGCCCCAAGACACCCCACACTTATCCAAAAACATCATACAAAATGCTAGGTTACTTCCTTGGTGCACAATTTGTTCATTCAAATAATTTATCAACCCTGTCATGGGCATCAAGTGTGTTCATATTAATTCAACAATGGTGTAGCTATTTACCCTCCAAAATTTGAATGAAGTGGAGTGAGTTGTAGTTTACTACTTTGTGTAACATATTCACAACCAATTCACGAACCCGATTTCGTTTCTACACAACCAACTAGTCGCCACATAATTCAACTACAAAAAACTAATGGGAATTTTGGAGATCGAGGGTTCGGATGTGGTGGGGGTATTTGGGGA
Organism: Nicotiana undulata; assembly: GCA_005239495.1. Classification (NCBI taxonomy): domain Eukaryota; kingdom Viridiplantae; phylum Streptophyta; class Magnoliopsida; order Solanales; family Solanaceae; genus Nicotiana; species Nicotiana undulata. The sequence goes on from ML280378.1 coordinate 33,677, forward strand.
TTGCAAATTAACAGAAAACAAAACAACAAGAAAGAAAAAATATATTGTGCATTGGGGGGAGGGAACGAGAGAGAGAGAGAGATAATTGAGAAATTGAGAGAGGGAGAGAAGAGAGCAAACAAAACGGAGAGAGAGAGAGAGAGAGAGAGAAATGGATGGGGAAAAAAGGGAATTGGGTTATTGTGTTTTAATTTGAATTAGAGTGGAGATGTGTAAAGGGACATGGGTTAAAAGGTGAGTTAAAATGGGTATTCGGGTCAGTGTAAATGGGTTAATTAAAACAATTTAATAAAAAATTAAAAACTTACCTGGGCGTCAGGCTAGCACGACGTGCTACCTGTGCGTAGGGGTGGCAAATTGCGTCTTGTTTCAGTGTGCTAGGACGATGATTCGTGCACTTTTTTAAATCCCCCTTCACCCTGAACATTTTATACATCTATTACACATTCCACAACACTCCTACCTACGATATCTATGACTAAAAAAAACAAAAACATTACTGATGTTTTATACTTCAATACCACACAAGAGGGGGGAGGGTGATTTGTGTGGTGTCCAGTTTTCTAGTGCTGTCTCAATAGAAGAACCTGGTTCTTCTTGATGTTCCAACTTCTACTGATGCGGAATAATAAATGCAGTAAAGTAAAAACACAGAGATTTTTACGTGAAAAACACCTGGCTCAAAAGGTGAAAAAACCACGACCTACTACTCAGCAGGATTTTTCCCAAACGCTTCACTACAACTCGAAGCCAAACAGCATTTACAAAATAAACTCTTTTGTAAACCTAGGACTAACTCTAATCCCTTTGTGGCAAACTAGCCTCTAGCTAATTGCGACAAGCTTCAAGTTAACTCTAACTTGAACAGTGTGTACCTATTACAATTGCTTCTATTAAAGCTGAAAGATACAATATTAAATCACCTACTACAACCAACTAGACTCGAAAGACAAATAGATGGAACTAGTTCTTCTAGCTGGTCAGTAACCTTTGTGTCGCACAAGGATTCTGCTTGCAAAATAACTCTGAGAATTTTGCTCTCAATTCTTGTTTCACTTCTGCCTTTGTGCGATAAGAATTCAGCAGGAATGCTTCAACATTATATAGTGCCAGTAGTTGAGATATTCTTGTTAGTTCTAATGCAACTCTTCCTTGGTAGAAGAGTTTGTGTTTATCTCAACTTCTTCCCTTTGTTACTTTCCTTGCTGAACTCGAACTCTAACCTCTTATCAATTTGCAACCTTTTTGCATTAAGAGACAACCTCTTGGTTCATGGATAATTCACAATCACGTTTATTTCCTGTACATTGATCGTTCTTGTGCCAATGGAACTGTTCAAGTATGTTTTCCCTGATGGACCTGGTTCAACTGGGTAGACATTTGTCAATCTTCAAAGACATTTTTCAATCTTCAAAACCATGCAGTGACATGGGTCAACAAATTCCCCCTTTTTGATGATGAAAAACTCTGTGCTTAACCCTGTATACACTTCAAACACTTTGTATGGTTTTAAGCTTTTATCATAGAGAGACCAAGTTCATTAGGTTATAAATATCACAACAGTTTGAAATTTGATGACAAACTCTGTGCTTAACCCTGTATACACTTCAAACACTTTGTATGGTTTTAAGCTTTTATCATAGAGAGACCAGGTTCATTGGGTTATAAATATCACAACAGTTTGAAATTTGAAAAGCACATTTCTTCCCCCTTTTTGGCATAATCGAAAAGTTGCAAGATGATAAACTTACCAGAGTTGGTTAACAATTACTCATGGCCATTGAGGCAACTACAGGTGCAAACATGATTTAATCATCAAAAGAAATCAATAAATGTAAGATATGTCAGAAACTGAGACAAAGTCAATAACTAACAGAAGCAGAATTCATTGATCAGTCAGTAATCAAACACCATACACAAAAAGAACTAAAAAAAGTCATAACCATGAGCAAAACATTAAAAAAACACAGAACAAATCCCGAACTGGGCAATGAGGGGGTTTTGGTGGCTCTGGACACCCTAAGGTTTTGTAGGGGCAGATGAGGTTGGGTTCTTGGCTTGAAGGAGAGAAAGCATTTGTTGAAGAACACCTTCATTTTTCTCCTTCTCCTTTGCTAGTTCAACTCTGAGAGCATCCCGCTCAACTTCCACGTCATGAAGGCGAGATTTCAATCTAAGGATCTCCGCATCCTTTATCTCTCCTTCCTGCACCAATGACCTGACTTTGCTATTGACTTGCTGCTTCCTAGATGAACCAGGTTCATCGTCAGGAACATTGACAAGATAATCACATGTCAACTAAGTGTTCTTCCCAAAATAATCCTTAGCATTAGCAATCTCATCTTTCTTCACAGGAACCTCAAAGTGGGCAAGCACAACCGTCAGAATAAAGCCATAAGGAATATCATGTGCTTTTGTTCCATTTACAACTTTGTCCAAGAGCTGAATGATGAAAGCTCGCCAGTTAATCTGCTTACCCCTATACAAGTATTCCATTAGCGTTAAGTCCATATAGCTTGCAATGTGCCTTCTCTCTTGTCTTGGCAGCAGGAATTTGATCACAAATTCAAAGAAAAGCTTGTTCTAGGGCTTCATTTCACTTTTGAACACTGGCCTGGGCTCAGGTTCCTCCTCATTTTCACAAAAGAATCTGGTGATGTTGGGGGCTGAGTCCATTCCATCAAGACTAGGCCATCTTTGCCTAGTGTAATCATCGTAGCCCTCAGTAGGTATATTCAGAATCTCTCCCAGTTCCTTTGCATCAAAAGTGATATGAATTCCTTTGACTTTGGAGTTCACCCTGCCATTCATGACACTTGCATTGGCCATAAACCCCACCAGTTCGTTCCTTGCTAGCCTTCCTTCAAGGTGAAGAATCATGTTCTTCAACCCTTGTGCATCCAGCGCATCCATCGAGAAGATCATTCCGGATTCTTCCAGATCTTTCACCAACTTTCCCTTAAGAATTGTACGCTTGCCAAACAAGGTGAATTTGTCAGATTTCTCACCAGACATCTCCTCCTCTCCTCCACTCCATTCTTTTTCTTCAACAACCTTCACTTTCTTGACTTTAGACCTGGTCCTTTCTGCTGTGGTTGAGGGTGTGGCAGACGCTACTGACTTCTTGGAAGAAGCCTTAGCCTTCTTGGTTTTAGGTGTCTCTACAACAACTAGAGCAGGCTGCTCCTCAGGATGGACCAGGTCCTTCGTATCATCATCAACAATAACAGCCTCAATAGGCTCTCTACCTTCGCCTTTCCCTTGGCAGCCTTCCTTTTCTTGCTCTCTCTCAGAGCCCTTTCCAACTCTTCTTCTCCTTGTCGAATAACACTTCGTGTAACACGAACTTTTGGGGCAGGAGCATCAACAGATACAGAAGCTTTCCTTTTCTTTGGAGGAACTAGGGTAGTCACTTTCTTGAACTTTTGAGTTCTCTTCTTTTTGGGGTTATAAGACTCCCCCAGCTTCCTCTGCATCTCAGCCAGTGTCTCCACGATAGATGAACCAGGTTCATCTGCTGATTTTTGTAAGCTCTCTAGACCTGCTGCTGCTTCCTCAACAACACTTCCCCCTAAATTTGTTACACCTTCTTCAACAATCTCAGGAACGGGACCACAAATAGCCAAAGTGGTACCGTCCTCCCCAGATCCCCTTATAAAACCTCCTTCTCCCTCTCTCTCAAAAAATTTATTTTCCCCCTATTTTCTCTGCCTATCCGGCACTTCAACATCAACAACTGACCCAACCAACACAAACCTGTTTTCATTTGTAGCAGTTTCAAAATCAACTTCAAGATTACCTTGCTCAGAACTGGATGAACCTGGTGCTTCATCCTCATTAGCGGATTTGAAGGATTCACTTGAAGATTCAGACTCAGGAACCTCGCTGGCTTTAAGAATTTCCTCCAAGAATTTTTCACGAGAGCCAGAAGCCACTTATTTCCTGGCCAACATTTTCACCCTACGTGCCCTAGGGGCTGGAGTGGGGTTGGGTGTAGGTTCAGGAGTAGGCTCAAGAACTGGAGGGTTTTGGGGGGTTGTAGATCTGGCTGGTGAATGTGAACTGTACACTGTCCTCATAATCGTGGGCGGAGAAGGAAGATGAAACAGGGGGTGGTGAAGACATTGTTATGAATAGTTTTTGGAAGAGAAGAGAGTTGATCAGTTTTGGTTTGAGAAGAATGATGAACTTGGTTCGACTTGTTATGTTATTAAGAGGGGAGGTAATGATTGCCCTTTTATAAGATGTGGCTATGATTATACAACGGCTAGACTTAGTAATCAAGTGGAAGTCTAAACGTTGTAGGACTGTCACTGATTAGACGGTTAGGAATCCCCTAAATCTAGGCTAATTAAGTAGCGATGGGACTTCTTGGAACGGGTTCATTTTGGGATAAGTACAAAGAATTTGAAATGAACCAAATATAGATGGAGTCCTGCTCGTGTGTGACTGTAATTAATTCAATAAGCATATGGAGATGAGCACGTACCTTATCCGTCAGATGAACCAGCAGCGATGAATCAGGTTCATCGTGTTAGAGTAATTAGATATGCCTCAATTTACAAAGATAAAAAAAACATCATTAGCAACCAGGGAATCATATTAATACATGACAAGAGAGTATGGCAGTAAAGTCATGATACTGAGCAATGATTAGTCTGGTTGATTATCTATGTCAGTGTTTCAAGCCAAAAAAAAATCATTTTTCAAAATTTTTTTTTTCATTTTTTTCATTTTTCTAATTAGGTGATCTTAATCATCCCTAATTCAAGTCGGTTTATCTCAAAATGCTCCCTACTCAGTGCTTTAGTAAAGATATCTGCAATTTGCTTGTCAGTAGCACAAAATTCAATTATGATCATTCCCTTTTCATAGTTATCCCTAAGGATGTGGTGTCTAACATCTATGTGCTTAGTTCTTTTATGATGAACCGATTTCTTGGTCATACTAATTGCGTGTTATCACAGAAAATAGGAATGCATCCCACATCTATACCAAAGTCCATGAGTTGTTGCTTGATCCACAGCAACTGAGCACAGCATGAAGCTGCATCCACATACTCAGCCTCAGCAGTAGACAAAACTACTGAATTTTGTTTCTTGGTGGCCCAAGACATAAGGCAGGAGCCCAATAAGTGAGCCATGCCTGAAGTACTTTTCATGTCAACCAAGAAACCTGCATAATCAGCATCAGCATTTCATACAAGGTCGAAATTACTACCTTTAGGATACCAAAGGCACAAATCAGTGGTGCCTTTTAGATATCTCAAAATTCTCTTCACTGCAATTAGGTGAGATTCCTTTGGATTTGCCTGAAACCTAGCACACAGTCCTACACTGAACACAATATTAGGTCTACTGGCAGTGAGATATAATAGAGACCCAATCATCCCTCTATATAGCTTCTGATCAGCGGATGAACCAGGTTCATCCACATCCAACTATTTCCTTTGAGTCTTCCATTTTAAATTTCTTGAGTAATTCTTTTACATACTTTTGTTGATGGATCATTGTTCCGTTTGAGTTTTGCTTGATTTGCAAGCCTAAGAAGAAATTTAGCTCACCCATCATACTCATCTCAAACTCACTCCCCATAAGTATAGCAAATTCCTTACTCAATTTTTTAGAAGTCGTCCCAAATATGATATCATCCACATATATTTTGCACAACCAGGAGTTCTTTACCCCTTTCTTTTAAGAACAAGGTGCTATCAATTTTGCCTCGTTTGTACCCATGTTCTAGCATGAATTTTGATAGCCGCTCATACCATGCTCTAGGTTCTTGTTTGAGACCATAAGGAGCCTTGTCAAGTTTGTATACGTGGTCAAGTGACTCCTTGCTTTCAAAACCTAGAGGCTGTTTGACAAATACATCTTCCTTAAGATAGCCATTGAGAAAGGCACTCTGAACATCCATCTGATGAAGAGTGAATTCCATGTGTGCAGCAAATGCTATAAGAAGTCTGATTGCCTCCAGTCTTGCCATAGGGGCAAAGGTCTCATCATAGTCAATTCCTTCTTCTTGACTGTATCCTTGAACAATCAGTCTAGCCTTGTTTCTTGTAACAGTTCCATCCTTATCGAGCTTGTTCCTGAAGACCCACTTTGTGCCGATCACTGATCTGTCTAGTGGTCTGTGTACTAAGTGCCATACTTGACTTCTTTCAAATATATTCATCTCTTCTTGCATGGCATTTACCCAGTCAACATCCTGTAGGGCTTCACCAATGTTCTTTGGTTCAATCAAGGATAGAAAGGCATCAAACGCACACAGGTTTTTCAAGGAGGATCTTGTTTTGATTCCAGATGTCAAATCTATTATGATGTTCTCAAGAGAGTGAGAACTCTGGTATCTGTGTGGTTTGAGCACCAACAGTTCACTTCTAGATAGTTCCATGGTGTCTTGTTGTTGTGGAATAGGATCAGGGCAGGGTGCACATGCTGAGTTCCCCTTGTCATGTTACTTGGGGTAGTTGGACCTGGTCCATCACCTGTTCCATCTTTCATATTTGCTTCAATGTGTTCACTGCTTCTCACAAGTCCAAGCTCCTCGTCTTCTAGTTCATGTCTCTCAGAAAGAGTGTTAGTTTCATCAAAGACAATATGCACACTCTCTTCTACACACATAGTTCTTTGATTCTACACTTTATAAGCTTTGCTATGTGATGAATATCCCAAGAATACTCCCTCATCACTTCTGTGATCAAATTTACCTAGGGAATCTTTGCCATTATTGTGCACAAAGCACTTGCATCCTAAAGCCCTAAGTTGGGATATGTTGGGCTTTCTCCCTTTAAGTAATTCATAAAGAATTTTCTCTACCAGAGGCCTGGTTATGCATCTATTTATTATGTAGCATGCAGTGTTTATTGCTTCTGCCCAGAAGCTGTGGGGTAGTTTGCTAGAAAGAAGCATGGTTCTTGCCATGTCTTCAAGAGTTCTATTCTTTCTTTCAACAACCCCATTTGTTGTGGGGGTTCTAGGGGCAGAAAAGTTGTGATTGATACCATGTTCATCACAGAACTCAGCAAACTTTGCATTCTCAAATTCAATACCATGATCATATCTTATTGATGTTAGTTGATTTCCTAACTGATTTTGAGTTTTCTTAACAAATGAGGTGAACATATCAAATGCTTCATCCTTAGATGTCAAAAACAAGGTCCAAGTGAACCTCGAATAGTCATCAACTAGCACCATTACATATTTCGTACCACCTCTGCTAAGAGTTCTCATAGAACCACATAGGTCCATATGAACCAGTTCCAACGTCCTAGTGGTACTGACCATTTTCTTACTTTTGAAAGAAGATCTTACCTGCTTCCCCCTTGCACATGCCTCACAAACTTTGTCTTCTTTAAACTTAATGTTAGGAAGCCCTACCACTAAGTCTTTAGAGGCTAGTTTGTTTAGCTGATTTAGACTTGCGTGACCAAGTCTTTTGTGCCACATCAGGGGATAACTGTCCAACACACTTAAGCAAGTGAGTTCATTTTAAGACAGTGTGGACAAGTCTATGACATAGATATTGTTCATTCTCTTTCCCTGCAAAACAATCTTGTCAGTAAGCAGGTTGATCACAAAACATTTTGTGGAAGTGAAAGCGACAAGGTTACCTCTGTCACACAATTGTGACACACTGATCAGGCTATATTTCAAGCCATCTATCAGGTACACATGTTCGATGGAACATGTGTCATCCTTACCTACCTTGCCAACCCCAATAATTTCACCTTTCTTTCCATTTCCAAAGGAGACATTTCCTCCTTTGAGGCTTTCAAGTGAAAGGAATTGTTCCTTGTTCCCTGTCATATGCTTTGAGCAGCCACTATCCAAATACCAAATTTGGATGCTTCCTCTCACTTGAACCTACAAAAAGAAATCAGGGGTTAGTTTTAAGAACCCAAACTAGTTTGGGTCCTCTTCTATGAGAGAATGAATGAATCAAGCTTTTTCTGGCCCAATTTGGTAGCCAGGTTTTCTTTTTAACAAAACTCTCATTTCTTCGACTGGCCTGCTCTTTTGCACTACACTCAATTTTGTAGTGGCCAATCTTACCACAATGGGTGCAGATTTTATTCTCAGGAAGGCTGAGATACTTGCTTTTGGGATCCCACTTGGGAAATTAACTCCAAAAGCTAAGCCCTCGTCGGTTGCTACTATGATTCTCTTGAAGCCATGTCAAGGCATCAGAGGATTTATTCCATTTACCAGTTCGATCTAATTCATGTTTGACTTTGCCATGTTCTTCTTTAAGTGTTCTTATCTATTCATCCTTGTCATACATCTTATCTTTTAGTTTTCCGATATTTTCTTCTAACATGATATGAGAATGATGTTTTAAGTTTTCAGATTTTAGTTCTAGAATCTCAGTTCAAGTGGATGAATCTGGTTGAACAAGACAATGTTTTTCTTTTCAGATTGACTTACTCTGATTTCCAGGTTCATGCATTTTGCTTTTAGCATTGCACATTCTTTAGAAAGTTG
>ML280380.1:0-20347 GCA_005239495.1 Nicotiana undulata
GTTTGATTCGTGATCGGGGAGAACTTATATTTTCATTGCCTCTGAGTCACAGGTTTGATTCGTAATCAGGGAGAATTTCACTTATGCTTTACTTGCCCCTGAGTCACATATTTGATTCGTGATCATGGAGGAATTACACTCATATTTCTACTAGCCCCTGAATCACAGATTTGATACGTGATCAGGGAGAGATCAGACTTATTTTACTTTCCCCTGAGTCACAGGTTTGATTCGTGATCAGGGAGAATTATACTACTATTTTCNAAATAGTCAGCACGCGAGTCGCAGGTATGATTCGCGATCGTGGGGAGCTTATCATTATCAAGTCAGCACACGAGTCGTAGGTATGATTCGCGATCGTGGGGAGCTTATCACTATCAAGTCAGCGCACGGGTCGCATGTATGATTCGGGAACGTGTGGAGATTTATGACCGAGTCAGTCCTTATGACCCACCCTTATGACTTCGGCCGATAGTCTTGTCCGTGTCGGATATATATATATATACGCATTGCATTCATCCGCATTTGCATTGAGTTGGGATCGTACGAGGGTGAGTTGAGAAACAATACAGAGTACTGGGAAGTGAACAATTGAGAATAAAGATAAGACATTTCGGATAATGAGAAAGAGAACAAGTAATATAACTATGAATAGCTTACAAAGGAAGACTATGTTTGAGATCAGTTACTGATTGTTGCTTACATGTTCTTATACTTGATGTACTATCTCACATGATTCATTGCTCAGCATGTATTTTATTTCTTTATGTACTGGACCTTAGTGAGTATGTATTCTACCTCTCGTCACTACTCTTTACGAGTTTAGACGGGATACTCACTGGGTACATATTTGTTTATATGTACTCATGCTGCACTTCCTTTTTTTTCTGCACTTGACTATGCAGGTATTGAGGCTGGTTTGTCTGTTCGTCCGTTAGCTGATAGGTACTGATCGCGGCGTCGCTCCACAGGGTGAGCTGTCTTCTTGGCGTTTTCCTGACAACAACTCTGGAGCATCCTAGTTTCATTTTTGCTTAGTCTTTTGTTCCAGACTGCGGCTTGTATATTTTGTATATGTATTTCTGCTGTTGTATCTATGTAGTCGCCCGTTGACACTGTGACACTAGTCCTGGCACACACTTGTTGTAGTTATCGAGGTTGTATATGTACTGGGCCTAGCTGTGGTTCATCTTGTTTCTACGACCTTACCCCATGTTGTTATTGTATTCCGTATTTTTATTGCTATTGTTGTTCGTTGGCTTGCCTAACCTCGCCGTTAGGCGCCATCACGACCTGGACCGGTTTTGGGTCGTGACAAGTTCGTGCTTGGCACAATTGTCAATTAAGATGTGTATGTTTGGCAGGGGGAAGTCATCTTTTGGACTGGCCCGGTTGAGATCCCGTTAGTCGACGTAGACTCTGACCTTCCCATCTTTCTTTGTACAGGCACAATGTTAGCTAACCATGTAGGATATTCGACCACTCGGACAGCCCCGATGTTGATCTGCTTGGTGACCTCTTCTTTGATTTTCAAGCTCATGTCTGGTTGGAAATTTCTGAGCTTCTGCTTCACTGGTGGGCATGTTGGATTGGTTGGTAGTTTGTGGGACACAATAGATGTACTGAGGCTAGTCATGTCATCATATGACCAGGCAAATATGTCCTCATATTCCCTTAAGAATTCCGTATATTCCGTTTTTTCTGACGGCGACAGATGAATGTTGATGCGTGTTTCTTTGACGGCCTCTGTGTTTCCTAGGTTGACGACCTCAGTCTTGTCAAATTAGACTTAGGTGTATTCTCAAAGTTCTTGACCTCCTTAATAATATCCTCAGGTATATCATCCTCGTCCGACTCGGTATCCGTTTGTTGCGTTGCCTCGTTGCAGGTCACAGTCGTTGATTCATCAAGATAAGTAAGAGTAATGTTGTGTAAATAAAGTAATTGGGAGGAAAACAGTAACAAGTAAGTATAAGATTTATACAGAAACTGTAAATGCTTTGATAAATTGAATAATTGTTTGAACATAGGAGCTCTTTCTTGCAAAAATTAAAAATGCGAAAAAGAAGAAAATTCTTTAAATAGATAAACTGTAAATAGTGCTTGTTTTGTTAGCCTTGCTACCCCGAGGCTCGACGGGCTTTGGTTGTCCTGATGGACCAATTGTTGAGATGTGATCCTTTGCTCACGACTTGTATAGAAGGGCCTTCCTCCCCCTCCTCTTCAAGAATGGAAAAACAGTCCATATCCTCGTCTTCCAGAAATAGATCCCTTATTGCCGCTAGCGCTTCCTCTTCGTCTGTACCATATATGATTTCAGCTGGTTGGAAAGTCTGCTCTATGTGGGGTATTGGCTGCTCCTATGGGTAATAGGGGCCGCGCCATGGTGGCGACCATTCCTTGAACTCCTTCCACGTGTACTCGTACCCTAGACCAAAAGTAGTACTGTGCTTCTTAAGTGTTATTGGCTTTGTTATTCCTTGGAGATTCTTACCGAGCCCTTTACCTGGCTCGTACCCTTTCCAGTTCAATATGCTTTTGGTCTTATTGCCCCACCACTCGTCTTTTTCAATGGCGTTAACACGATCTATGTTGTGGTATATTTCTCCACCCAACTTCCTCCTTCCATCGATGACCGAAAAGGACTGGCGACAGTAGATATGGTTGCTACCATCGCCATGAATGATTACCTCTTGGTGATTCCATTCAAACTTCACATCTTGGTGTAGGGTTGATGCCACGGCCCCAACAGCGTGGATCCAAGGTCATCCAAACAGTAAGTTGTAGGATGCAGGCACATCTATTACTTGGAAATCTACATCGAACCAAGTTGGTCCCATCTGTAAGCATAAGGTGATTTCTCCCATGGTGGACCTCTGTGAACAATCGAAGGCCTTTATGTTGATCTCTCATTCCTTTATCTCATGTAGACTGTTGCCCAATCTCTTGAGTGTTACCAGCGGACAGATGTTGACGCTATAACCCCCATTAATTAGGATCCTTGTGATTAATTGATCCTCACATTGTACGGTGATGTGCAGTGCTCTATTATGCCCTAGCCCCTCGGGCGGTAGCTCATCTTCATGGAAAGTGATCTTGTGACTCTCCATTATCTGGCCCACCATGTTGGCCATTTCCCCACTGGTGATATTTTCTGGCACATATGCTTCACTCAGCACCCTTAGCAAATCACTCCTGTGAGTTTCAGAGTTTTGTAACAGGGAGAGGATGGATATCTGAGCTGGCGTTTTGTTCAACTTGCCGAGGATTGAGTATTCCTTGGCTTGTATCTTTCTCCACTGATCGTTTGAACCTGTTTCAATGATGGGGGGATGGTGGTTGGCATGCTTGCTAGACTCGGCCAAATGTCTAGGGGTATAAACTCTACCAGTTCTTGTCATACGCTGTGCAGTGATGGTTCTCCAGACTTGCCTTTACCTTTCCTCCTTGCTTCAGCGGTATAGTCCCACGGAATGGCGTCTGAGTAAAAGAGTGTCGTTGTTGACATTGCCACTGGGATGGGTGTTACACCCCATGTTTTCGTACGTGAGAGCACATCGTAAGTCAATTGATGTAAACTCAGAAATAAGATTCTATTTGATGGAATATAAAGTAAGTTAATCATGTTAAGTTGGAGGTTACAAATATTTAAGATCATGAATAACGAGTACCAAGAGAGTTGGAAAGCTTAGAAGCTAAACCAATTGAAGAAAATAAGTTTCGTCGAAAGTCGACGAGTTTGGAATGTTATAACATGTACTTTAGGGTGAGACTATGGTTCATTATATGATAAGGAGGTTATGCTATGAGTTAATTTTTATTGTATGATAGTTGTGTTCTACGTTTTGAAGTCAAGCAAGTGGTGGAACAAAAGTTGGCAAAGGTCTTCACAAGTTACACTCATAATGTGCTTAACATTAGGTCACATGTAACTGATCCTTTCTCCTGATATACTTGGAATTAGGGGATGATATACCTACCAAACGAAAGATCTATGAGTATAGTTTCCAACGCATTAAATCGTTCATCGATACAACATAGGAGTAGAGAGATATTTGCAATTCGCGAGACTGCCCAGGCATCATAAGTGGCAAGTAGGTGGATCACGAGAACTTTTTGAGCAATACATTTTATGTGTTATATAAGGTCTTTTTGGGACATATTATATACCAAATTGTAGGTCTTGGAATTTAGTTTCCAATGCTCTTAACCGTTCATTCATATTACATTGGGATAAAAATATATAAGCGTCGGAAGATGGAAAAATCCTAGGGTGCCAAGCTAGCACCTCTTTGACTTTTTCCAAAATAGATATATATGTGTCTTAGGTCGTCTTTCTCTTCATATTTCAGCATAAAACGACCTGATAACACCTATAAACATAACCTCAAGCTATCTTCTAGGGTTTCAAAGAATAATATCATCCCGGGCATGAAATCGAGAAGCAATAACATCAAAACGGTCCCTACGACGTAAGTGTCATTATACCACTTCTCCTTTTTCTTTGTAGTTAGAGTTTTGGAAGTTACTTCATAGTTAAGAAACTTCTAATATCTGTATTTAAGTTCTTAACTATCACGGATGGTTGATAAATGTGTTTCCTAATAGTTAGAACTCACGGGACGGTGATCGGAAGCCATGAGTTCGAGTTATTTGACTTGTAGCGGACTATTTTGTGTTGTTGTTAGGCTGCGTGTTTTACTACGTTTTTGTGGTGTTTTGGAGGAGGAAGGGTGTGGAGAAACACCGTATAGATGTAGGGTTGTGAGCTGGTCGTTCGTTGTAACATTTCCGGGTCGTTTGACACGACTACGGTGGTCGTCTTATGTGTGAAGTGCTTAGGTTGTGTGTGGACTGTTTTGGGAGGATCAATATGATTATTATTGATGCTGTTTGGGATGTTAGGTGATTTTTTTTACTTGTGTGAAGTCATATAAATAGGGGAGGTGTTGTCCGTTTCATCGTAGAATAGGTTATGTTCGATACATAATAGTTATGACGCTTAAACGATAACGATAGAGTCGTTTCTCTTATTGTAGATTAAGGAGTTGTGACATTTGCGTAGCTTGAGGTTGGGACAGTATATACAAGGTATGTGAGGCTATCCCTTTCCTTCTTTTGCACGACTCCGATTGTACATAATGCAATGAACGAGCTTCCAAAGATACTCTACTCTTAGAAGCTAGCAGTACTTACATTGTTTCCCTTCTTATGGAACAATTGATGTTGAGGTTGCTTCTCTTATTCTTATGTTATTAATGTTGTTGGTAATTCCTGATTCTTATAAGATTCTCGAAGAAGAGTTAGCCCTAATGATGTATACGGAGAATATCGACATTACGTCACTCCGACATGTTCAGAACATGATTCCAACGAGTCCTGCATGCATTATATATATGTATCTATTTTACTCTACCGAGCCACGCTATAGTCGGCCGGGTATGGCACCTATTGTGCAACCACTAATCAGTTGGGTTTACCGAGTCCTCTTTGAGGCCGGGTATGATATGATGATGATGATGCCCACAGAGGCGAATGTTCTATGATGATGATGATGCCCACAGAGGCGAATGTTCTATGATGATGATGATTCTCACAGAGGCGGATGGTTTAAAAAGATTATGTGTATATATGTATCATGCATTTCATGTTACTGTCTCTTAGAAGCACTCAGATGCTACAGGTTGTATCTCTTACATCTCTTTTTACATTACCGTTCTTATTTATGCTTTCATGCCTTACATACTCTGTACTTTATTCGTACTGATGTATTTTTATTTGTGGACGTTGCATGTCGTGCTACAGGTCCTGATAGACAGGTAGAGACAGCTCCCCCACCATAATAGGCTTTCCTGTTTAGCGGTCACAGGCGAGATCCCTTCTCCAGACTTGCCGTGGTCTTGGTATGCATTTTTGTTATAGATATTATGGGTATGTCGGGGTCTTGTTCCGGCTATGTTGCATTACTTATGCTCTTTTAGAGGCTCATAGACAGGTGTCGACTCATGTATAGTTTGGTATGCCTTGTTGGCTAATTTTTGTTGTATAGTCTTTCATGACAGCGTTGTAGCTCGTACCTTTTATGTAGTTTCCTTAGCAATCTAGTCACCCCATGTGATGTATGTTCATGATCCATATCTACCATTTTATTAATCTCGTTATCCCTTAAATATAGTAAAGAAGACTAGATAATATGTACGTTAGTTCTCGGCAAATATGGCCCGGGTGCTAGTCATGATCCTCCAGTTTGGGTCGTGACAATGGGTGTGGTCATTCTTATTCCTGCCGGAGTATATGTTATAGATGGCCGTATTGCAACTTCAAGCGGTCGCACAAAATCGACTTTGATCGGTCCTGGGGCTTTTCCCTTGGCGGATGGTCTTGATTCAAACTCAAGTGGAATGGAAATGTTTACCTCAACTTCCTCGGATGGCTGCATCTGAACCCGATCATATTAAGAGTAATTGTAGGCTTCTTCGGATCACCCTCGACAATTAGCCCAATTGATCCCTCGGGATCCCAATCATCTTCAACCTCAATCATGTGGACACTGCCTTTATGGTCAGGTAGCGGAATATTGCGAACATTAGGAGCAGGGTCCTTGGCTACAATGATCTTGTTATCTATGAGGGTTTGTATCTTGTCTTTCAGGAAACGACATTCCTCGATGGTGTGTCCCTTCATGCCGGAGTGGTAAGCACAGGTTTTGTTTTGGTTGACCCACTGAGATGGGTTCTCAGGGATGACAGTGGGGATGTGTGTGACATAAGCGGCGGCTTTAAGGTTTTCATATAATTGGTCAATGGGTTAAGCTATGGAAGTATACTATTTTGGTGGACGACGGTCGAAGTTTGGGTGAGGTCTCGGGAAGTTTTGGAGACTATGTGGTGATTGATAGTGAGAAGGTTGGGAATTGTAGGCATTATAGACGCGAGCTGGTTGTGAGTATCTGGGCGAGGTAGGATGATATGTGGATGGTGGAGTTTGGTAGGTGGGTGAGGGTGTATGGTATTGAGGTGAAGGTGCTTGGTAAGTTCGAGCTGGTTGGTAAGTGAAGGAAGGTGCGGGGTATACTTTGTATTTGGGAGGGGACTTGGCTTGTTGTGCCACCATCACGGCTCCTACATCCCTTTTCTTGGACACACCACCGGATTGTAGAGCCTTATTGGTAGCCTCTAATGCTTCAAAATTAGTAACCATACCATTTTTGATTCCTTCCTCGATTCGCTCTCCCAATTTGATGATATCAGAAAACTTGTGCCCCTCGACCATCATCAGCCGCTCATAGTACTGAGGATCCTAAGCGCGCACAAATAATTTCTTCATTTGTTCCTCTTCCAAGGCTGGCTTGCCTTGTGCAGCTTCTGACCTCCAACGAGTAGCATACTCGCGAAAAGTCTCAGTTGGTTTCTTCTTCGAGTTCTGGATGTAGAACATATCCGGTGCATTCTCTGTGTTGAATCTGAATCTATCCATGAAGTCCGTAGCCATATTCACCCAATTGATCCATTTCTTTGGATCCTGGTTTATGTACTAGGATAGTGCATCACCTTTCAAACTCCTCATGAAGAGTTTCATGCGGATCCTTTCATCTCTTCCCACGCCGACCAATTTGTCGCAGTAAGTCCTCATATGGACTCTCGGGTCACCAGTACCATCAAACATCTTGAACTTAGGAGGTTTGTACCACTCGGGCAGTTCAACATCGGGCTGTATGCAAAGATCCTCATAATTTAATCCCTCAACCCCTTTAACTCCTTCGATGCCCTGAACTCGGTTGGTCAATTTCTTGAGTTCCTCGGCCAGATTCCTGATGAGCTTGTCCTTCTCGTCGGACTCATAGATATACAGTGTGGAATAAGCTACGGTTTCCACATAAATGGGGTTGTCATAATCCTGGAGGTGGTCTCTCGTCTGATCCTGGAGAGGCGGAGTGTTGTAGTGACATGTGTTGCGTGGTGCTGGTGGAACGTGATCTTTGGGGTGATTGGGTTGTTTGGGGACGTTTTGGGGTAAAGTGGGGTTCAGAGTATTTGGGAAGTGAATGTCTGGGACGTTGAGGGAGAATGATAAGTGGGCCAAATTCTTGACTTGGTCAAGTTCCTCTTGGAACTTTAGCAGCTTCTTCTCTAGTGGAGTCATACCCTCGTGCAGAACCTGAATACCCTGACCATCCACGATCTCAACCTGCTCATCCCTATTGTCTTTTCTAGTACCACTTGTATCTGCCATCTTGGTTTTACCCTTAATTTTCCCTTTAGGAGGACTGGGAGGACGAGTAGGAGGAGGGCCCTTTGATCTGGTGCAATAAGTTGTTGATGCCAGAGTGCACGAACTAACCTTTGGGGAATGGGAATAACTAACAAAAAAGGTAGTGAAGTTAGTGAGGATTATGAAGAATATTGCGGTAATTTAAACACGTAATGCGAGAAATGTAATACGCATCCTAAGTTGGGGAACCTCTTGATGCTCGAGGTAGGCCTAACGACAAATTAGAACTTAAATATTAAATGCCTCATTTTATTGATAGTAAAATAGACGAATCCAACTTGACTCTAAAAATACAAAAATGTAAAATGCCACTAATGGCCAGTGGCCTCATTACATCAAAAGCAAAGTAAAGACAAATCCTATCTATTTGGTCTCAGAAGGACCTTCCCCAGAATCGGAACCTCTACTTGCCTTGATAACCGTTCCCATCTCGCGGAGTCCCAACAGTAAGTAGGTCTTGGCTAGAATTCTTACTTCATTTCCCTCGGTCTTTTTACAAGTCTCGATCCTCCTAAGGAATGTTTCCTCTAAGTAAACTATGCCTCGTTCCAAGTGTGCTAGCCTCTGGGTGGAAGTGATGGCCATGTCCTTCCATTCCTCGATCAACTTTTTGTTGGCTCCGTGACTGTGAAGAAGATCATCACAAAATCCACGTAGCCTTTTGCGAAGCTGGTTGAGCCTAGTTGTTGCCTCGGCTTTCTCATCTATGACCCTATGTCCTCGAGCGAACCCTGGCTCAATACTTCCTCCCCAGTTATCTTCCAACCATCCCAGATAGTAGGGAGAGCAACCAGCGTGATACATGTCAGGCTCGATAGTATCCTTCTCCAACCGGATCATGCAGTGCCACAATTGCTGAGCTTAACACTTGTGAGGGTTGTTGTCATCTTGGAAGTCCGCCCTAAGATAACTCATTTTCTCGACCCTTGGGATGACTTGCTTCCTCCCCGTCTGCCTCATGACGCGAATTGGGACGTAAGGGTAGGTCCCTCTAAGACCAATCAATATCAGGAACAGAGTGTCTCTAGTTCGAATGATGAATTCATTGGTCGTGAACCACTCGAACATCCATTGGATCTGATCTTCGGTCAGATTTTCCAATAACTCGACCTATCCATTGGCATTTTCTGGCTGTGCAAACATGTCAGGGATGTGGTTCATAAGTTTTGGATGATGGAAAGCAATATGATCATCCCAAACTCTCCTATGTATGTATTGACGGTAGTCACCCCTTTGCAAATGCTCGGTGAGCCAAAGCTGAAGTAGCAGGTTGCAACCCTCAAAATGTTTCGCTCCTCGTTGACAGTTCTCCAAAGCTCGGTATATGTCAGCAACAATCATAGGTACAATGTTGTAATCTTTTTCGTCGATCCCTTCCATCAGAGTCTTGGTAACCATAGACAATCTGGTGTGAATTCTCCCCTTCTTTGTCGGGAAGACCATCAATCCCAAAAAACAGAATATGAAGACGAATACCCGGCGGTGAATGTGTCCTAGAAAGGTGAGGGCAAACTCTTCCTGATATGTTCGGTAAGACTGACTACAGCCATACCTCTCGTACAAATAGTCAAAAGGGATGTACGAGTCTTCCAAGCAGACTAAATACAGATTCTTCTTGAGTCTCATCATCTTGAGAAAACCCCATCCTGTTCGGTTTTCGGGAATCAATAACCCTTTAGACTCCCAAGGCAAACCAGCTAAACCCCCCATCTCTTCTAGCAGCGGTGTTATCTCATTGTTTCCAAATCGAAAAATCGACTGGTCATAGTCCCAGAATAAAGTAGCTTCCTCTATCATCATGTTATTAGGCTGAATGTCCGAGAGAGAGGGCAAGTTGCCCAGGTGTTTTCTGATTGTTGTTTTGTCGTTTGAATGCAAGTCTTCCCACCAGTCTAGAAGTTTTGGGTGGATGTTGGTGACCATGTCGAATCTAGGGACCTCGTGCCTCATCTCTGCAAAGCAAACAGGTTAGGACCTTATCCCCACCATACTCGACCATTTAACATCAATAATTAGCAGTGAGCATTTAAGTTCTCCAAATAAATGCACAGAACATGAAAGCGTCCTTTTGGGTTCCAGGGAAACCCAGTGGACTTTGGACAAGGCTATCTTAAAGGCTATTGTGCAGACAACACGTTAGACTGACTAGGTTTGACCATGATGCATGCAACATACAATAGAGTAAGGTTTCTATTGGGGTTTTAAACTGGTACCCTTGAGCGGACAACTCAAGGGGGAAGGCACGGAAGCGTCGACTGCACTGCTGATCGACTAGTTTTACCGCAAATACGCCTTTCTGAATTTAGGGGGTGATAGTATTGGAATAGCGCAACCACTCATTGTAAGAGTTGCAATGGGATTTGTTTGGTACGAGTGGAATATGAATGCGGAGCATGATATGTAATAATAAGCATTAAAACAGATATGCATGTATTTTCACATTTGAAAAAAATGGTAAAGAAAGGAAATACAACAGTTATAATGGAAGGCGGTTACAAAGAAAATATGAAGATATGTTAGTTACGTTCGGGTGAAATAAATACTTGTAAAAAATAAACAATTAACAGCATATAACGGGGAATAGGAAAAGGCGTAAGCATTTAAATGTAAATTAAAGGTCCAAGTTCACAAAGCAAATTGTAGTGGTATAAGCCTAGGGAAGGTCCCCAGCAGAGTCCCCATGTTGTCGCGCCCCCCTTTTTTATCGCACGGGTTAGGTACGGAGAGATCGGGTTTATGACATTTGGACAACCCCTTAAAGGAAAGGGTTTAAGGAAGAGTCGCCACCTAACGATTTTTATGGTGCGTTAGGGCACCTGGAGTTGATAACTCATGAACTAGTTTGCGTTACCAGAGATTGGGTAAGGGCTTGAAATTATCCCAAGGGGAAGGTGTTAGGCACCCCTCGAGATCCACAACTGTTGGTCCCAGCCAATAAGTTTTGTGAATTTGGACGGTGAACAAGTAACAAGTAAGTTTCATATAAGAGGGGGTTTCAAACAAGTATGAAAATCTTTAAAGGTTTTGGAAAAACAATAGAATAAACATTTGAAAAGAATTGTCCTAGGTTTAAAGTAATACGGATCACTTCAATGCAATTCCCGATATGTCACACCTCGAAGAGGCGGCTACACGTGGTATTAGCGCACCGGTCATCATATCTGTATTCTACCCTTCCCACACCGTAAAGGTTCTTTAAAAGCGTGTGTTGGTTACGAATGCTTATTGCGTTCCATTACCCGTCCCATCCTATAAGTCCCGTAGGGTGTTTAGGATTACTAATCCTACAAGGCAGGAACTAGGCTGAACCCTTAGGTTTAAAGGTCAAAATACTAGGTGACATACAAAACAAGTAGGACTGCACATATAAGGGAACATATAAAGACAAAGAAAGGCTCACAGGTCCCTCCACACATAGACATGTAAGTGGCACGTCTAAAACACGATTAAAGTCTCAAGACAGGAGTTCAAAAATAGGAATTTTTGTAAAATAGTAGGTTGTAGAAATCTGAGTTGGAAAACGTAATGAAGGTAGAAGATTTAATTAAGACTGAGTGACTTGAAGGATAGTTGACTTTCAAAAAATACAGTAGCTAAAGGCAGCGGTAAAACTTAGAAATATGGAATGATTTAAAGCTTTCAGAAAACATACATGAAAGTCATTAAAGCATGTGGTTGAAGTAATATAGTGATTTTAAAAGATAAGTGACTAAAATACAGTAGCTTAGCATAGAGTAATAATTGTCAGTTTTCAGAGAATGGTATCACAATATGGTAACTGTATCAAAAATATAGTAACTTTAAAGAAATACAGAGCAAGGATTCGAAGTGTCATGATTCTGAGCAGAGTGAGGCATTTTTTAAAACCTAGTAGTTTGAAAACATAATAGAACAGGAATCAGTAAAAATCAGTAAAGGGAAATGGATGCGCGACTTCAAGACTGTTTTAAAATAGAGCAAGAGTTTCAATAAAAGCAAAATGAACTTCAGTGAGGTAAAACAGGAGTGGGAACAGCAGGGTTCAAAATGTTCAAAGGGGCTGATTTAAACTAGTAGAACATAATTGATTTGATTTTAAATCGTATCAGACCTAAAGTTTGCCTAGGCGTCGTATACATTGCCTACTTATTTTCAAAGGGTGAGCATGCATGTTTGGATTCTGATTTTAATAGATACATGTTTGCAGGAAATTGTTTCAAGCAGATTAAACATGTTTTATGGGAGTATTAGATTATGTTATCTAGGCGTTTTCAAGTTCTGATAAATAAGAAGTCTTAAGGGCAGTATATCTGATGCGCAAAGTATCCTCTTAAGACAAGGTTTCTATATGTCATGTTTACAAAATGCATGAGCAATACATTATGACAGCCTTTTGTTACTCGTTTAGTTATACTTGGAACATGGTGTCAGATGGCGTGTATATAATAGATATGTCGAAATGAAGAACCTAAACATGATTTTTAATGCATAATATGCATGTCCTAAGCATGATATTATTGCACACATAGGGAAATAAAGCCTAAGTCATAATTTCTACCCATACTACATTAAACATGCATAGTTCCCTCCATATTCACTATCCAACCCCAATCGTTTGTTTACAAATTATTACAGACCAGCAAATGAATTACAGTAATTGCAAATAGAAAATAAGAAGTTATTCTATAGGGAGCCTTCAAACAGGCCCAACCTTCCACCCTCACCCCTTTCGAGCTTTACAGCCTTATATAGCCTGGGTGCGGCAAAGCTCCCAAAGGCCCTTGTGAGGGCCCAGGCCAATACCAGCA
Source organism: Nicotiana undulata (assembly GCA_005239495.1). NCBI lineage: Eukaryota > Viridiplantae > Streptophyta > Magnoliopsida > Solanales > Solanaceae > Nicotiana > Nicotiana undulata. The sequence goes on from ML280380.1 coordinate 13,059, forward strand.
CCCAACAATTGCCAAAGTTGAGGTAGGTGTAGTGTAGAATTACCTGCCTCAGTGTGTCAAAGTTCAGAGGGAACTCAAGGTCCCTAAGCAATGCTCACACTGAGGGGGTGGAACCTAAAGGTCTTAGAGTAGTGTGAAGTGTAGGAAGGAGTAGTTAAAAGGAGTTGCGTTTGAAAGGGAGTTTTGAAATAACATGGCTTTAGAGAATAATATAAAGATCTTTTATGTAAAACTAGTTTGAAAAGGAAGCAGTAGAATGGTCACAACTCAGCAGGTATGCAGAATTCAAGAAAGCAAACACAAATAGGGGAAAGGGATCAGGGACAAGTAATGGTAGCAGCATATTTGAAGTAATACGTCCTTAGAACAAAGTCACAGATTTTCACAGGATGTGATATGCCAAGAGTTTATCATATATTATAGATGGAGATACAAATGTGAGAATACTAAGTATTATAGGTGCATTAGAAGCCAGGCAATTGATAAAAAACATACATAAAGAGATGCTAGATATGCAGAAAGAAGAAGTAAAAGAGTCACATAGGCTATAATGAATCATAGAGAGGAAAACATGAGTCATGCAAGGCTAGAAGAAGAAGATAGATCATAGAAATAGAGTAGACATACTAGTTACATGGTAGGCAATAGAACCATAGTAAAAGCACAAAAGAAACAACAAGAATCTTAACTAGAATTGAAACATATTGTTTTAGGATGCTGTAAACTTAAATTAGAACATACCAGTGTTAAGAGAGAGAGTAAAGCAGAAGAGAGAAAAATGATAGCACTATTAGCCTTGGCTTGCAGCCGGCTAATAATAGGCAAGAGTAGAGAGCAGCAGGTAGAGCAAAGAGAGACAGAAAGAAAGAGCACAAGAGAGTAGTATAGTATTGATGTGTGTGTTCATGTCCTTGTTTAATGAAATAGCATAAGTATTTATAGTTGAAAACATGTGATCAATTAGGTAAAAATCACAAATGTATGGCAATAAGAGAAGGAAGAATCCCAAGCAGCCAGGAATGACACGGTTCCCTTGAATTATGGGATTCAAACTCAAAAATGGTAAAGACATGCAGCCACACAAGGTAAAGGAAGATAAGTACCATACTTAAATAAGGAAAGGATCCAGGCCTGTTTAAGTAATAGGGAAACTCGGAATCAATTAACTAAGGAATCAAGACAATCACTCCCTTAGGTCAAGGGATTCAAATTCAAATGGTAAAACACATAGCCATATAAGTTAAATGAAAATCAGTCAAGACTCCACAAGGAGAGAATCAGTTTTACTAAACAATAGGGTAAACAAGTAAGACCAAGTTCTGAAATTCCAATTAAGGAGTGATTCAATAGAATAAAATATTACAGCAAATCAATTAACTTAAACAATCGAATAACATTCTAGGGTTTTACAGGAACCTTTCAATCAAACCATCAAGTAAGGGGGATAGAGTCAGTCAAGAGAGAGTTATAACACCATAGTTCAGCATATAAATAAGTAAGACAAGCAATCGTAGCAACAGACAGGTCTAGCAACGTTGACAGAAAGAGGAAAGAGATGAACCATCATAGGAATATAATCACACGGAGATGCCACAAACAGACTAGGAATCATTTGAAGCTTGATAATCACAGAAAACTTAACAAGAAATAGGCAGTAGGAAGAACCAACACAAATGTTTAAAACAAATTAGGGATTTTCACCATGGGTAAGTTAAAAAGCAGCAAGAGCATAGAATCAATAGAGATATGCAAAGGAAAAGTTTAATCATAAGGAAGAAATCAGTTTTAAACAAGTGTAGAAAACTCAGAGAAACCCTTATTAAAAAAAATAAGCAAAACGTTTAAGGCTGATAGATCTTAAAGTTTCAGTTGGGAATAAAGTAAGACATAAAGAAATAGGTAGGAGCCTTCAAGAATACCAGGGATTTAGGGAGTTTAGGCAAAAATAATAAGGGTTTCATGAGAAACCTAGAGAAAATAGGAGAACCTTCCGTGAAACTCAAAGATCATGGTAGCTCTGGCATAGCCGTGTCAAGAACTCATCGGAGAAGGTCGAAAACAACCCAAGCAGTAACCACAACAGCTATTTGGCATGGTCGAAGCCATTGAAGGCTTCAGAGATGAAGGGAACCGGAGAAAGGAGGCGTCCGTCGTGGAGGCTAGTGGTCGAAAGGATAGTGGTCAGAGGTGGCCGGAGAAGGGAGGGAGTCCATCAGAGAAGAGAATCCAAGGAGGCTTCTAGAGAAGGCTAGAGAGAGTAACAGAGAGATAGAGAGAGATGAATAAATGTGGAAAAGAGGGATCTGTGCCGTCCATCTTATTTGATCAACGGCTCAGATTTAATTAGGGGTGGGCAAAATATGGATTAGGATTGGGCTGGGTATTTAATTGTGGCTTGGGTTGGGATTAATTTGGTTTAAAATGTGGCTAAGGTTTAAATAAATGTGGCTAGTCGATAAATACCCGTAAAAATAGATAATTAATTAATTAAAATAGCTAATAATTGTATAAAAATAAAATTGAGTTAAAATAGGTAAAATTACAATAATTAACTAATATTAAAAATGTAAGACACTTAAATTCGAATTTCAAAGGGTATAAAATGTCTAATTAGGCCATATTTGCAAAAGTGATTGTAATTGCAATTAAATGAGACCCAATTGGCTAATTTACGAAATAATTAGATTTTAATAAGTAAAAAGTGATTATAAATGACCTAATGCACTGGAAAATATTTTGAAATAATTTTAGAGCACAATTTATGAATTATTAAAAATATGAAATATTAAATAAATAGGGAAATAATTTAGATAAAAATATGGAAAAATTAGGAAAAATGCTCCTTATTGCAAAGAGTGATTTTGAAAGCTTACATACAAATTTGAAAATAATTTGAGGAAAAATTGTGTATCAACATGAGTAAACACCCAACGTGAGAGTGTCACGACCCAAATCTCGATTCAGGTCGCGATGGCGCGCAACGACGAGGTTAGGCCAGCCAATATAGAAACACTAAGTTTTACCATTCCCCGTTACGCAAATTTCATCTTTCAACCAATTTTAAACAGATATAAACATGATATTGGTGGTGATGTGAAATAAAACTACAAGTGCGAAAAATCAACCAATAGGCATGTTGCATAACATATGTACAGCCAACCACCCAAAATGTACACCACGTGTGTGCCAGGAACTAGTGTCACGAGTGCCTCGGGCAACTACTGAATATACAATGACTACAATATATAAAGGGTCTCAGTCTGAATGAAATGGACAGAGAATATAACAAAAGAACTCCAGGGTGCTGCTAGGAAGTCGCCGGGAAAGCAGCTCACCGTGAAGTATGACCACGCTATCAATATCTAGCACCGGCCTGATAATCAGATGTACCAGCCTCCGGACCTATACAGTCAAGTACGAAAAGAAAAGAAAGTGCAGCATGAGTACATATTACATAAATATGTACCCAGTGAGTATCCCGCCTAAACTCGAAGAAGTAGTGACGAGAGGTCGACTCGATAGCCACTAAGGTCCAGCAGCGATAACATATGATAGAATATGATGAAATACAGTAGGCATGTCAGGGAAATAAGCAACAAGTGTGAATCAAAAGCATAAAAAGAATCCAAACAATTTCTGAACTAAAGAATAAAGCATTTTCAAGGTAAGACCACCGAACGAAACAAAAGTCACAAATTCTTAGATTCGCCGTGGCGTACGGCCCGCTCCCATACGGTACCTTCTACACTCGTCGTGGCGCACGACCCGATCCCATATTCATTTCAATTTCTTTTAAACACTGTCGTGGCGTACGACCCGATCCCATATTCATTTCAATTTCTTTTCAACACTGTCGTGGCGCACGGCCCGGTCTAATATTCATTTCAATTTCTTTTCAACACTGCCGTGGCGTACGGCCCGATCTCATATTCATTTCAATTTCTTTTCAACACTGTCGTGGCGTACGGCCCGATCCCATATTAATTTCAATTTCTTCTTACCATACGATGCTAAAACATAGTTTCTTAGTACATATGGCGTCACAAATAATCATATGAAGCATTTCAAGGAAAACATATAAGGCATTACGAGAAAAACATATTTAAGGCATTACAAGAAAAGCGTACAAGGCATTACGGGAAAGCATGTAAAGAATTACGAGAAACGTACAAGGCATGGTGTGGGCCTAACTACCCGGACATAACAATAATAGACGCTACGTACGGACTCTCGTCACTTGGCGCATACGTAGCCCTCAAACAATTTACACATAGCATATACATCACCTATGAGGATAATTCCCACTTGCAAGGTTAGAAAGGAGACTCACCTCGTGTCGAATCTACCCCTCGGACCACAATTGCGCCCGAAACTCCGAACTCTTTACCCGAGGACTCGCAACTAGTCAAAAGGTGTGAAATTAGATCAATGCATGCACAATGTGGGAAATTATCTTAGCTATTCAATAAAGTCGCCATTCTTGAAGAATTTCCGAATACCATCCCTGTTCCCGCATGCTCAAATTATGAGAATTCTCGAAGGGATCACTCACCCATAACCTAAGGATCATTAATGAGTGATTTCTACTTAATTTCATGGCCTAAAACGGATAATCACAAAATCCTCAAGAACCCTAAAATTACTACCTAATTCTATGATTTTTGGATGATTTAGTAGTGAATTTAACTAGGAATTAATGTTAAAGCTAGAGGATTATGGGGTTTAACTTACCTCTTACAGTGGGTGGTCGTGGGAGGTGCTGCCCAAACTTGGATGCTCTCTAATGGAAGTTGATGGTGAGTAAAATGAAGAAAATCCCGTGATTTGGACATTTAAAAGGGGCTGGCAACAGTGATTTCTTCACCTGCGACCTTGGGACCGCAGGTGCGGTCCCGCACCTGCGAGAAAATCACCGCCCCTGCGGAAAAGGGCCTGGGACCCTGGCATCGCACCTGCGGGGAAGAAGTCCGCGCTAGCGGTCCCGCTCTTGCAGCCTGGAGCTCGCACCTGCGAACTTTGGGCAAGGGGGCTGAGGTCGTGCCTGCGGAGGGGTTTCCGCACTAGTGGAGGCTCCGCACCTGCGAGGCTGGGACCGCAAGAGCGGTCCCGCACCTGCGGCTGGGTAACCGTACCTGCGGTGACATCAGCAACAACTGCACCAGCAGTTGTCTTAGCCGGTTTTTTGGCCTAGTGTGGTGTCCGGGAGGCACTTGGGCCCACCCGAGCCCCCGTCCAAATATACCAACAAGTATGTATTCATGATACGGACTCGCTCGAACTTTCGAAACATGGAAAACAACAACAAAACTCAAAATTCCACCCCAAAACCAAATTGAATCAAACTAAGAACTTGAAATTCTAGAATTCACTTAAATGCGCCGAACCGTCCTAAACTACTCGGAATGACTTCAAATTTTGCAGACAAGATATAAATGGCATGACAGAACTATTCCCGATCTCGAAATTTCGTTCAGATCTCGGGAACATAAAATCACCTTTCAAGCAAAAGTTCAAATTCTTTAAAAACCTCAAAACATCTTTAACTCCAATTTTCCTCGTTTTTATCCGAAACCAATCAAATCAAGTTCGTTTCTTACCAAATTTCGCAGTTAACTTATATAACACATATTGAACCTTTTCCGAGTGCCGAAATAATAATACGGGCCTGGCAGCACAAGTTTCACATCAAGGTTCATTTTCGTAAGCCTTTAATATTTTTATAAAACAATTTTCTTTGAAAATTCATTTCTCGGACTTGGGTCCTCGGAATTCGATCCTGGGCATACGCCCAAGTCCCATATTTTCCTACGGACCTTCGTGGATCGTCGAATCACGGATCCGGGTCCGTTTACCAAAAATTGACCAAAGTCAACTTTATTCAATTAATTTATCAAAATTTTAACTCTCAATCATGTTTTCACATAAAGGCTTCCCGGTTACGCGCCCGGGCTGCAAACGCACATCGAGGTGAGATTAATGGAGGCTTTCGGGGCCTCGGAACACAGTCAAAATTAGATGCACATAAGATGACCCCTTTTTGGGTCATCACAATCTCCCCCTCTAAAACAAACGTTCGTCCTCGAATGGACGTAGAACCGTACCTGATGTGCCGAATAGCTGTGGATACCTGCTCCGCATGTCCTCCTCGGACTCCCAAGTCACCTCATCGACTGGTTGGCCCCTCCACTGGACCTTTACGGCAGAAATTCTATTAGACCTCAACTAGCGGTCCTGCCTATCAATAATAGCAATTGGCTCCTCCTCGAAGCCTAACTTCTCATCTAGCTGAATAGTGCTGAAATCAATCACGTGAGAGAAATCGACATGATATCTCCGGAGCATGGATACATGAAATACCGAACTCTCGATAAGGCGGGAGGTAAATCGAGCTTATAAGAAACCTCCCCGACTCGCCTCAACACCTCGAAAGGGCCTATAAACCTGGGGCTCAGCTTGCCCCTCTTCCCGAATCTCATAACGCCCTTCATCGGCGAAATCTTCAACATAACCTTATCTCCCTCCATAAATGCTACATCACGCGCCCGCTGATCCGCGTAATTCTTCTGTCTGGACTGAGCTATACGGAGCCTTTCCTGAATAACCTTCACCTTTTCCAAGGCATCTCTCACCAGATTTGTACCATATAGATGGGCCTCGCCAGGCTCAAACCACCCAATCTGAGAACAACATCGCCGACCATATAAAGCCTCGAATGGAGCCATCTCGATGCTGAGCTGATAACTGTTATTGTATGCAAACTCTGCCAAAGGCAAGGACTGGTCCCATTGACAGCCAAAATCAATCGCACAAGCCCTGAGCATATCCTCTAAAATCTGAACTGTACGCTCCGACTGACCATCAGTCTGAGGGTGAAATGCTGAGCTCAAATCTATCCGAGTGCCCATCTCACTATGCAATGCTCTCCAGAAATGCGAGGTGAACTGAGGACCTCGATCTGATATAATGGACACCGGCACACCGTGCAACCGGACTATCTCCCAAACATAAATCTGGGCCAGCCTCTCCGTAGTATAAGTAGTAGCCACATGAATGAAATGCGCCGATTTGGTCAACCTATCCACAATGACCCAAACCGCATCAACCTTCCGCAAAGTCCGAGGCAACCCCACCACAAAGTCCTTGGTGATGCGCTCCCATTTCCACTCAAGAACGGGCATCTGCTGAAACATGCCTCCTGGCCTCTGGTGCTCGTACTTGTCTTGCTGACAATTGAGACACCTAGCCACAAACTGCACTATATCTTTCTTCATCCGCCTCCACTAGTAGTG